>ML819241.1:0-27118 GCA_009831015.1 Picea engelmannii
TCTCCTATTTCTCATGAAGAAGATATGGATGCATTTATATATTATTAAGAAGATTGTGTGTGATGTTGATCACAATTTAATTATGATGTTGAAGATCTCCTTCAATCTTTTATTATTGTAAAAATACTTTTGTTGCACATAAATATCATATTGGGTTATTGAAGAACCATTTTCATATAAATCCAAGCAATAAATATTTGGGGTTTGTTGCCTAACACTCTCCCTAATCCAAGATATTCAAAGATATATATTTTAGCCAAAGAGGAGAACCACCTCTCTAAAAATGAAGGGGGACTAATGTCCTCATGAGGTTCTTGTTTCGATCTTGACAGATCTGAGCATCAATAATTGTGTGTGTATATTCAATTCTTTATGTAAAGACAAAAAAAATGACAAAACATCCATTGTGTAGCTTAGTCCTTATATTTAATGTGATGATTGACATGTTGATTATGAGCACTACAAGTATAATAGATACATAACAAGGTTTAGATTCTACAACAACTTGACAACAAGTGATTTCAAAAATATTAACCAAAATTATCATTGTGATAGAATTTACATGCAAAGTTATAGTCGTGATAGAATGTACATTGTCGATTATTTTCAAGGAATGTGAACAAGGACACGTTACCTAAGGAAGGTCACCCTCCCTACTATCACAAGTTAAATGTCATGTATAATGGTCACAAAATGTACATAAAACGAATTATTTAATCTCCATATTTTATGTTTGTTTTTATTCAAGTTCTTCCCATAACTCTTCATTCATTTTCCTTAATTCACTTTGGAAGTTTTGAATCCCATCATCCAATTCTGTTTGTCTCCCTTGTTGTATTCTTAGCACAGTTGTTGGGAATGTAGTATTTGAAAGTGGAAAAAACCAAGGGACCTATTATCTCCTAGGGAGGTAGCCTATGTTTTTATTGGCTACATCATTGTAAGCCTAGGAAGATGCAAGTCAAAATCTTTATAGGCCATGTGGATGGTTGTGTATATGGAATCTTAGGCCTTGATGGTTGGTCATGCCCAGTTCTTCTAGTACTCACTCTCATTTTCTTTCATCCTGTATAAGATTGGAGGTATTGAGATGGATTTGTTGGGACACATGGTTTATGGAGCTAGGTCCTTTGTAGGGGTGATTGCACTATATAGGGATAGTCTGGCCCATGGTCTTGTGCACCTATCTTTTCACACATGGTCATGTGTCTAGAGTCTGTACGCATCTTCTTGGTTGTGGAACATTATTCAGTCACAGTTCTCAACATAGCAGTCTCACAATTCATAAAATATCACATTTTTTGAGACTAATCATGAATCTCGATGCACGGGGTCTCGAGGAGGAAAATACAACAGGGGCTCACTTTGACCGTAATCATGTGTGCTTGACATGCCACGTTGAAGTTTTGGAAAAAGGTTGGGTTATAAGCAAAAATCACTTGTTGAAGGATCATGGAGGCATAGTTACGAGATAAATGTGGCAACAAAGGGCCATCCATTGACGAGCAAGGAAAGTTCAAACATCAAAGATCAATTAAAACTCGTTTTTTACAAAAACCCATGTTCCAAAATTTGTCAATCCAAAAAGGTTTATGTGATTTGGAAAAATCAAAATAAAAGGACAAGAAAAAAGGCATATTAAAAGTTATATTTTGAGTAATTAAAAGAGAAACTAAATAATATTATAAAAGGGCCCCCCTTATCCAAAGTTTACATTAAACGTGATGGGCGCACATGGTAAAAGTGCATTGTACATGAATTTAACAAAGGGGTCGCTCCCTTCTTATTTTATATGAAGAGTCGTCATACAACTTTAAATGAGTTGTGGGTTCAATGTTGCGGACTTTATAAAAGAAAGCTACCACTAATGAAGGAGTTGCAACTCAAAGCCTCCATGCAAATCAAATTGCATCATATATTGAAGGAGCCGCCATTTTAAAGAGAGTCGCCATAAAAAGTAAGTCGTGTGTCAATTGAGGGACGTGGGTTTTCCCTAAGCAATGCATGTTGAATTAAATCTACCCATAGCCTCACTTAGTCATTGCAGCAAAAATGAAATCGACCCCAAATTAATCAAATCGTTGCCTCTAACCAATTAAATCGGCTTGCAATAAATTAAATTGGTTCATGTTAAATTAAATCAGCCATAAATAATTGTTAGCACATTTTTTTCTAGGAGATCAGTCCTCAAGTGAGTCGTTGGATATTTCTCTCCTAACCATGGTCATTGTTGGAGCTAGTCGTTGAACCTCTCAAGTCAAGTCAAGTCAAACCCCTTCGTGAGCACTTTTATTTGTAAAAAACCATTTTTATATCAATGACTTAATCTAAAGCTTGTGGATGACAAGTCAAGAAAATATTTTTTAAATGGGAGAGGGAAACTAGTCATTACAAGGAAAATTATAAAAGGCTAGACCCTCCTTCCATTTTGGTTGTTGTCGATTTGTGAGATCATAATTCCATATTATTGGACTTTTATCTTCTAGTATATTTTTGGATCGATTTTTCTATGTTTTTATTTCTTGGCTAGGGATTATAGTGCTTCATAATATTAAAGTTTGTAATTGGGTATTTGCAAAAACTAATTGGATCAATCCATTGAGAGGCTAATTGGATCATTGTCTCAGCCTCGTCTTTCATTGGTGTTTAGTGGTTCAAACCCTAAGGGTGGACAAACTATTTTTGAGACTATCTTCACCAAGGGTCAATTCTCACTTCCATCAAATTTGTTCCATTGGTTTGGAAATCATCCATAGTGGGAGATTTTATAGCAAAACTTGAGAGCAATCTATTTTTCCTACACTAGAATTGGGGGTGATTAGTCACTTCGACTCTAAACCAAATTTGTAGCCCAAATATTGAATCCAACTTCAGAGGGGTTGTGATCACGATCCATCACATCAAGAGGTAAGAGAAAGGCCAAGGTAATCTCACATACTTCGACCATCATTATTAAAAATATTAAAAATCTCTTTATCTTTTGTTTTAAAATATCACAAAAATACAAAAATATTTTACCCTAGTTCACACTTAAATTTTTATATCTTTTTATCTAGTAAATCTTTGGGATTTTGTCTTGGAGAATCTCTCTCTACCCAAAGATAATTCACCCTTCGGTTTCTGTGATTAATTGTACATTTCACAAGGGTATATTTGAGAAATTGTGAAGATTTGCAACTTATAACAACAAACATACATTAGATCTAGCAAGTTTCTTCTTCATATAGGGCACACAAGTAAGTATATCATCTCAATAGACCTCTGCTTAGGTTCCAGATTTATTCTTCAAATTTACACCATTTATTTTCTAGGATTTATCAATAATTTCCAACCAAAACAAATATATTTGTTGGCTAGAATATTTTCTAGGTCTTGACCCTAAGGGGATTTGAACCCAAAACCTACAGAGTAATTTCCAAGTTGTTGGAAACTACCATTTTGTTACAGATCTGAAGCTTTGGGCATAGAAAATCACTCTTACCTTGCTTCCTGAACTTCCTAACCCACAGATCTAATGATCTAAGGTGCCTAACATTTGTGGCACGCCATAGAAAGGTCATTTTTCTTGTTGTTTTGTGCTCTATTCTTGCATATTTCAGATCTGAAAACTCAATACAACAAGGGAGAACATAAAAGGACAGTCAATTCCAAAGTGGTATAGTAAATGGTTCATCCTAAGAATTGGTAAGGGCATTCGCCACTCTTTTGCTTTGGTATTACTTGATTTATCTTTTGAATCTAAAGTGGTTTTATTTTTTTGATCTAAATTTTTTTTTGTTAGCTAATCATTATTTCAAATCAGTCTTTATAAATAATTAACTCCTACCTTCATCTCATTATTATTTAAGGCACTGGTCTATTTAATTTTGAGTGAAATTGTTGTGTTAGGTAAGCCTCCCAAAGTCTTCTAGCATAGGAGTTGGGATTGAGTAGGGAAGGACTTGTGTCACAGTGACATTGTGCACTTGTCTTACATGGTACAGCCTTAGCGCCTTGAAAGACATTGACGAGATTTCTATTTTGGTCGGTAGCATTTTTTGGTGCCATTGTCGAGGAACAAGGTCATTTGGTACGGTTCTCCAATGACATCATCTGGGTAAATTTTCTTTTTTTGTATCTTGGTGATATTGTTGTTTTATTGACTAACCTACATGATATCCTATGGCGACTCCACTCGAACGAAACATAATAAATAGGTACATTACAAGAATTATCTCTCTGATATAAGAAGTAAGGTATGTATTGGTGACTCCATTGTGGTATTTTAATAGATATTTTTCATCCCGGATTTTCATTTTAGCCTACGAATAAGGAAAGATGAAGGAGCTCTTTCCATGGTTGGCATAATGTTATGCTTCAGTTGAATTTTCAGGTATGAATAGTTTTCCCCGTGACCATATAATTGATATGGAAGGGGACTTTCCCCTTTTCTATGGATATGAATATTCAATTGTGAAATACATCTCTGCCTTTATTGCACGCTATAAGAAAAATGACTTATTTCATGATGATGTTATGATGAAATTTTCCATGATGAATTTAAGAAGGCCTATACTGAGGTGGTATGAAATCCTTAGCAAAGGTATGTTTTCATATTTTGTAGAATTTTTTGAATCATTTTGTGCAAGTTGGAATTATGATTCAGCGGGTTGGTCACCCCTAGTCCGCAAATAAAAGAATTGTATTATGTACGCAGAATAATTGAAGAAATTATTGATCCCCCTATGGAAGACATTGAGACCAATACTAAATATTAAAATCATAGTGTTTGTGTGGAAGAGGAAGTGGTTGACACTTTTTGTTGAACTCGTAGAAGAATATCTCTATCCAGAAAATCAGATCCATGATAATGTACAATTGGACAATAATAAGGGTGTAGAGAATGATGCAGATTCGAACATAGAAGGAAGTTTGAAAGAATCTTCTCATGTTAGAAATCAAAGGGTTTTCAATGACCAAGCACAAGAAGATAACAATAACATTTGGAAACCCACCCTCCCACCTCTAGATGAAAGTACGAATCCGACAACGTACATTCATTTCCTATCATCTGATTTCCATGATACATCTTGCAATGATTCAGAAGTGGATAGCTTGATGGGTAGTTCTTCATCAGATAGGGAACATGATTGCACAGAGATTGAAAGTATTGATGCATTCCTTAAGGTTGGCATATGCAAATGGGATACAAGTTACTGTCATTTTCACGATGATCCCATCTATGATACAGAGAATGATAAGCGTGAGATTGCAGATTTTTGGCCATATGAGCAACCAAATTTCTCCATGATACAGGAACAACTACATTTATAGGTGTAGAAAGGGGACTTCCACACTCATGATACAACATGAATTATTTATTCATGGGTATCCTTAATCAGTAGCTCTCAAGTGTATAAAGATCCATTTGACAATGAGAGTTTGAGGGTCACAGTGGTAGGCGGGCCAAAACATGTTCAGTTTCAGACTTATTTCATGAGCTTTCAACCTCATACACCAAAGAAGCCAACCATAACTCACAGGTTCACATACCCTTATATTTTTCATGGTTTTTCTCACCATTTGTTTATGAATGTGACTAGATACAACTAGGAAGGGCATCGGTCTTTATGCAGTTTTCATTTGGAGCCCCCATCAAAGCCCCTTTTACTTGACAGTTCGATGAGTAGTGCTAATGAATGGTGCATTGTTGAAGACAAGAACAATAAGTACATTATCCTTGTTGACTTATGGATCGAAGAAGCTTGCACTAGCCCCAGTGAACCATGGTGCTTCTTCGATTTTCTTCTGCATGATGAGGATTCCATCACATATTTGAACCAAGATATGAAGGAAGTTCTGATGTATGTTTTATATAGGTTTGACATTTCACTCTTTTTCTTAGAAACCAAGCACAAAGGTAAAACCCAAGATAATGTTGAATTCATATGTTGGTTGCATTGGTTATTTGGTTTTACTTAACATGTTTTATTTCCTTGATTAGAGTAGGTAGGATGAATAAACTCTCTATTATGAGCATTAGTTTATTTTAGATTTCTATTGCCATTTCTTTTCAATTTGCTTTAATTTTGTTTCCTAGATTAAATGCATCTTGTTTTGGTTTATTTTTTTCTTCTAGAAAGGGATAAGACCTCGTGTCTTATTCCCTCTCCTAGCATTTAATGCAAATTTTGTGAGATTTTTTCAGGGATACAGATTGAGATTCTGGGGTTCTCACATACTCCTAAGAAGAGCACATGTCCCGTAGTTGGAGCAAGTTGTTACCTCCTGAGGAGGTACCCTACTTTTTATTGGTTACACCATTGTAAGCCCAGGAAGATGCAATTCAAAATCCTTGTAGGCCATGTGGATGGTTGTGTATATGGACTCCTAGGCCTTGATGGTCGACCATGCCCGGTTCTTCTGGTCCCCAATCTCATTTCCTTTGTCCCTGGACAGGATTGGAGGTCTTGAGGTGGATATATTGGGACACATGGTTTACGAAGTTAGGTTCTTTGTAGGGATGATCGCACTATGTAGGACTAGTTCAACCCATGGTCTTATGCACCTATGTATTTTCCCACATGGTCATGTGTCTAGAGCCTATACAGATCTTCTTAGTAGTGGAGCATTATTCAGTTACAAAACTCTCAACATGGTAGCATCACAATTCGCAACATCTTACACTTTTCTAGGGACGTCATGAATCTCAATGCATGAGGTATCAGGGTCGAAAATACAACATGGGCTCAAATTTACCATAACCATGTATGCTTGACATGCCACGTTGAAGTTTTGGAAAAAGGTCGAGTTACAAGAAAAAATCAGTTGTCGAGCAATCACACATTCGTAGTTATGGGATAAATGTGGAATTAGAGGGCCATCCATTGGCAATCAAGGAAAGTTCAAACATCAAAGATCAATGAAATCTCGTTCCCGATAAAACACATGTGCCAGGATTTGTCAATCTCAAAAGGTTTATGTGATTTGGAAAAATAAAAATAAAGGGGCAAGCAAAATGGCATATTGAAAGTTATATTTTGAGTAATCAAACGAGAGATTAAATAATATTATAAAAGGCCCCCCCTTATCCAAAGTTCGCATTAAAAGTGATGGGGGTACATGGTAAAAGTGTATTGTACATGAGTTTAAGAAAGGGGCCGCCCCCTTATTGTTTTATATGAAGAGTTGTCATACAACTTTAAATGAGTTGTGGATTCAATGTTGCAGACTTTATAAAAGAAATCCACCACCAATGAAAGAGCCACCATGCAAATCAAATCACACCATATATTGAAGGATTCATCATAAAAAGTAAGGCGTGGGTCAATCGAGGGACGTGGATTTTTCCTAATCGATGCACATTGAATTAAATCGGCCCCCAACCTCACTTAGTCGTTGAAGCAAAAATGAAATCAACCCAAAATTAATCAAATTGTTTCCTCTAACCAATTAAATCGCCTTGCAATAAATTAAATCGGCCCCAACTAGTCGTTACATTGGAGTTATTCGTTAAGCCTCTCAAATCAAGTCAACCCCTTTTGTGGGAACTTTTATTTGTAAAAAATCATTTTTATATCAATGACTTAGTCTCCTTGTAGATGACAAGTCAAGAAAATATTTTTTAAATGGGAGGGGAAAGCTAGCTATTACAAGAAAAATTATATAAGGCTAGATCTTCCTCCCATTTTGGTTGTTGTCAATTTGTGAGATCATAATGCCATATTATTGAACTTTTATATTCTTGTGTATTTGTGGATCGATTTTTCTATGTTTTTCTTTCTTGGATAACTATTATAGTGCTTCATAATATTAAAGTTTGTAATTGGGTATTTGCAAAAACTAATTGGATCAATCCATTGAGGGGCTACCTAGTCACTTGGAAGAAGGGATATACACTTCTTGTCTCGTCCTCTTCTTTCATTGATGTTTAGTGGTTCAAACCCTAAGAGTGGACAAGCTCTTACGAGAATATGTTCACCAAGGGTCGGTTCTCACCTGCATCGAAGTTTTTCCATTGGTTTGGAAATCATCCCTAGGATCTTTTCTAGCGAAACTTGAAAGAAATCTATTTGTATACAAAAGAATTGGGGGTGATTAGTCACTTCAATTCCAAACTCAATCTCTAGACCAAATACCAAAACCAACTTAAGAGGGCTTGTGATTGCGATCTATCACATCAAAAGGTAAGAGCAAGGCCAAGGTAAGTCTCACATACTTCAACCATCATTATTAAAAATCTTAAAAATCTCTTTATCTTTTGTTTTAAAATATTACAAAAATACAAAAATATTTTACCCTATCTTGCACTTAATTTTTTTTATCTTTCTAACTAGTAAATATTTGGGATTTTGTCTCAGAGATTCTCTCTCTACCCAAAGATAATTCACCCTTTGGTTTATTTGAATAATTGTATATTTCCCAAGGGTATATTTGAGAAATTGTGTGGATTTGCAACTTATAACAACAAGCATACATCAGATCTACCGAGTTTCTTCTTCATACGGGGCATGCAAGTAAGTATATCATCTCAAAAACCCCTACTTAGGTTCCATATTTATTCTTCAAAGTTATATCATTTATTTTATGGGATTTATCAATAATTTCCAGCCAAAAGAAATATATTTGTTGGGTGGAATATTTTTTGGGATTTGAACTCCAAACCTGCAGAGTGATTTCCAACTTGTTGAAAACTACAATTTTGTTGCATATATGAAGCTTCGAGCATAGAAAATCACTCTTACCTTGCTGCCCAAACTTCATAACCCACAAATCCAGTGATCTAAGGTGCCTAACACTTGTGGGAGACTATAGAGAGGCCATTTTTCTTGTTGTTTTATGCTTTGTTCTTTCATATTTCAGATCTGAAAACTCGGGACAGCGAGGGAGAACATAAAATAAAAATCAATTACCAAGAGGTATAGTAAAGGTTGTTGATGTATTTAACATCGGATAGGTACGTCCACGTAGGCTTGGTGTCTAGCATGTGGAAGTCATCACTATTACCTCTTTGAACCTTAGGAAACTCACTTTATGAGTTAATAATTAAAGTGAGTGACCTTTTATGTTTAATTAAGTTAAATGCCTAAGTTTTTAGCATTAGTAACTTAAGTGAGTTAATTAATTCCTATCAGTTAGATCTAAAGTGAATATGAGATCTAATCTCAACCCTTAATCACTTTAGGAGACCTAGGGTTTTGGATTTAGGGTTAACTCAATATTATAAAAGGTAGACTAAGTGAGAGGATGAGACACACATATAGTGAGGAGATCTCATTGAATGGGTAAAAAGGAAATTTCATCCAAGTGTGAGTGGGCAGAGTCAGAGGGAGGAGCAAAGCGGCAGCAAGTGAGATAGCAGTTGTTGTTCCTGAGTCTGTACTAAGGCTTAAAAGTACAGTGTCAAGGCATCCGAAAGGAGGTGAAAGATGGGTGAGAGAGCAACGTCGACCTTCGGTATAGGAAACTAGGGAAGATTTCTATGTTCTCGTCGTCTAGCTTCCAACTGTTCCTGATTTGTTATATCTTGTTCAATGGCTGCCCATGAACGTTCAAGTTCGTCCCGGTTGTTAGCAGTTTTAAGTATTATATCAAAAAGGTTTAAGGCGATATGCGTTTGGTTCGATAGTTCGGGTTCGATATTAGGCTGTGTCGCTGCGGGACAGTCATGGAGGAACAGTAAGATTGGGAAAGGATTTAAAGGGAGGTTTAAATGTTGTCTTGATTTGGTCTAAATAAAGAGAATTTTATGTTAAGAGAATAAAATGAGAATGCAAATTGAAGGCTCTTTTCCGTAACTGTATTATATTTTAATAAAAGGTGTGAGGCGGAGGAAAAACATTTAGCTGCATATAACGCAAGATTTCTGTCAAAAAAAACTCACATATAAACAGAAGAGGAAATTAGTAAGGAAATAACTGACATAGCAAAGAATAATATAGAATTCTGAAAGTGCAGATTGGTCTTACACCTGCTGATAGTTGGTGCAGAGGAAAGACAATAAACAAATGCAGAATACCAGAATCCTTTCGTTATAGTAGTGGTCGTACTAAAGTATAACGAAGCACATCAATCATGAATAATGTAATGAAATGAAACATTAATACAAAGAAACAAACTTGTAACATAGTCTGGACGGAATCGAGAATCTCCAAATTTGCTTATATTAACTTCTTGAATGCAAAAAACTCTATTACAATTTATACCAAAAAGGTCCAACCCCGTTTATTTCATTCTCTGATATATTTATACATCTTTGCAGATCAGTTAGAATCTATTCAGTTACATAAATTCAGTTACAACCGAGGGGAGCGCAATTGCTTCCTTTCTCCTGCTCTATCTTTAAGTGGTGCCAGGTGCTCGTCTTTGCGCTGATTTGGTGCAGGCAATACATTTTTCTACAAACTGAGATACGAGCTGTGATGGATCTGCTTGACAGCTGGCCTCAGCGAAGTAACATTCTCGGGCTAACTGTTGTAGCTTGTCCCCCATTTGTGCATCGATAATGTCGAGGACGCTTAGTTGTGCGCTAGGTTTGAGCAAGTGCTTATCAATTTTGGCCATGTCTACCGTATCTATCTGGGAGATATCGGCCGAATCTCTCTCATCTTTTTCCTTCAGATCGAATGAGATATGTTCCACGTTTATTTGCATCAATGCTTCTGCATCGCCTCGACTGTCAATATACAACAGCTCACCATCTATTGAATTAAAAGCGTCCTCTAAAGAGTGGGTTACCTTTTGAACTTGTTCCTTTCCCAGGGCAATGTTATGTTCCCAATATTTCAATAGAATGTTACCTTTGGTTTGTTCAGGGATGGAAAGACTAGGAATGTCTGTTGAAAACCTGTTATTTGTGGCAATTACTGTGTCCTGGAAAGCGACCCGAACCACTTCAGCTTCTCTTTCTCTGGCAGTCAGGTTCTTAGACACCTAATTTATCAACAGACAGTTCTCCCTAATTTCTCCTATCCTAGCAAGCAAATTCTGTTGTGCCAAAAATAATTTGCTCTGAATCTCACTAGCTCGAGATTTAAACACGTTGATATTTATTTCTTTGCTCTCGGCGATTTCTGCCTGAACCTGCAATTGTTGAATCAGATCTCTCTGTTGACTCACCTGCGCTCTACCACCTCGGACCACCAACTGTGCTTGCTCAGGCTTGGTCTTGAGCATCTCTATTTCATTTTTGTCAGCCACCTTGGCCTAACCTTTAGCATTTTCTGTGGCTGTAGCCAATCTGGCCTCCAGGGTCCTAATTAGGCGATTTTTCCTTTTAAATTGGTTATTCATAAGACCAACTGAGAATTGATTTGTTGAAGCATATGCCCCCAGCGTTCCCGCGATTTCAATGGCGAGTTGGTCACTTTTCTTATTTTTTCCATCAGTCATGATTTTATATTTTTTTACAGTGGACTCTCCTTCTTGATAGAACTCTTTTTTCACCACTGCCTTCCTCTTTTTATCAAAAAAGAACTCATTTGGAGGGAGTTTCTCTGCTCTGATGGGCCTCAATTCTTCATCAAATATCCATCCCTCGCCAACATTTCCCTGTGTCGACTGCAAGGGTGTGACCGAGGTGATGGGCTCTCCTATTTGTTTTGTCGATTCTTTGGGAGTACTGACGGGATTCTGCACCTTTGGTGTAACCAGAGTCTCTGTTTCAGTTTCTGGTGTTTGTTCCTTTGGTGGGTCCGTGGTTTTTACTTCCACCTCTGAACTATGTTCTCTAGGTGGGTCGGTAGTCTCTTCTTCTGCTTCGGGATTCTTCTTTTGCTCCCCTTCCTGGCGTTTTCCGAGGTTAGAATTTTGTTCCTCAGAACCATCAACCTCCTTTTGTTTCGCTTCGGGAATACCCAAACCCCCCAACACAGTGGGAAGGCTTCTTCGTCTATGTTCCTGGAACTTTAATACGGATGTTGTGTCTTCGGGTTCTAATGATTGGATCCGAGCTAGCACTTCTTCATACGATCTCGCCCCTCGGAAAACGTCATCCGAGGGTGAATTTTCATGCTCAAATCTCTTGAGCCCACAATGAGGCAAATGATTTCCCACAACCCTTTGTGGATCATGCTTTTTAACCTCGATGGAAACCAAACTTAGGTCCTCCAGGGCAGCAGCCTCGGCTTTGGCATGCCCGAAATCTAATAAAGAATAGGAATTGAACCGAATAGGAAAAGAAGGCCATACCTTCTTTGAGTAGCCCTTAAGTTCTTTGCTTACGCCTCCAATGATTGTTTTCCACGCAACTTCTCGACAAGCCAACTTGTCGAGGATGAACAAGGGCAGCGCATGAGGGGGGACGGAAGCTCCGAAAACTCGAAAATACGAAAACTCTGCCTCAACATACCAATCTGTTATGCCACTCAAACCTGTTGCAATGTTGTCCGATACGCGAGGTGGTGGGTGTCCAAAAATGGCGATATGCAGGGGCACCATCACCCAGTTAAAAATCTCATATACAAACTTTCCTGCTTTGTTCTCCCATAATTTGTCATGATACTCGTGCATAGGTTTTTCTTGAGCTAGCTTCCAAGCCCAGTTCATCAAAGGGAATGGAGTCATGGAACACACCGTGTCCATGATATACGCTGACATAAAAAATGAGGATGGTTTCCCACATGCCTTTTGTTCCCAGTACTCTGTGACCCTGTTGGCCAGACTGTCTGAGAGCATCTTGGCCCAATTGAACGAGCAACCTTCTGCTACCCAAAATATGAGAGGCACCCACACTATGTAAAAATGTGTTGTGTCTTCTCTTCCAAATAGCCTGCATGTCATCATGGCCACATATTTATACTGTGGCTCCAATGAAGAGATGGAATAAACACCCTGGTCGTTTGCTCTGAATTTTGCTACGCGCGAAACCCAATCTTTGATCAAACCTGGCATGGTTTTGTCATACTGGACGCATTCTTTTTGTTTGAACTCCTCCAGGAACTCGGCACCATAAGTGTATTCAGACGTCGAAGGCAATTTGTACATGGTTTGTAGATGTTCGGGTCTGAAAGTCCCGACAGTAACTCGTTGGTTGTTTATGATCGTCCTGGTGGGTAAGTCTACGTGGTCCAACGCCCACTGGATCATGTCGTAACACGATAGAAACCGTGGCCTGGTTGCTATTCTGTGCATCCCTGATTGGACTATTATCTTGTATTTAGTGTGTAGATCATCCCTTTCGTTATCATCAGAGTCGTCTGAGTAATCAACCAATTCTTCTTGCAGGGCATTTGAGACAAATGACCAGTCGGGAATTGAGTCCACACTTCGGGGTGAAGTATCAGCTACATTGTCTGTACCCTGTCCCGCGATTTCTACATTCGCCTTCACTGCTTTTCGTGGAGCCATAACAGAAAATGTGTTTTCTCCCTTCTGCGATAGACCTGTGTATACATGCAGAAATTAGTTCACTCGGAGAAAGGTGAGCTCTGTGCGCTTATGAAAAATGTTTAAAATAGAATGAAACTCCTGTATTTATTTGAAAGTTCTGTATTTTTCGAAATAGGTCTGTCAAATCGTAATTAGTAAGAAATTTATTTCGTAAAAATCTGATCTTATTATTCGTAGATTTACTCTAATCTTCCATTAATGTCATCAATGTTTGGCGGTTTGACGATCAGTCGGAATATGGAGAGTAAATAGATACCTCGGTAAATGTGCAAACCTCGATGCGCGGGACATATCTCGCATTATTTTAAATTTTCAAAACTTAGCAACGTAAATAATTTTCTCGTTGTTCGCTGCATCGTGAATTTCCTTTTAACATTTTGAATCTTCAACTCGCAAGACTACGAGGGCCAATTTTGGTTTAATTAACAGTAACTGCGATTTGGAGCATCATTAATTTCATAATCCTTTTATTTCGCCATATCGCGACTTCGGAACTTCGAAGACAAATTTCTGGGAGATTAGTGCGTCGAGTCGCGAAACCGCGAGATGGCGATAATTAAGACTCAATTTAGGGGAGAAAAATCTTGGATTAGGTGAATAATTAATCACGTTATAATTACCTCGCGACTTCGTGACTCGGGATTTTAGACATCGTAACTTTATAAAAGATAGTCCCGAGTGGCGAGACGCCGAGAACGGATTTTACCAAGGTTAGCTTTTTTTTTTTTTTTTTTTTAATCCTTGACCAGGGTTAACCCGAAAGAACCTTGTGTTGTCGGCTCTCGGAGTTGTAAACATAAAAATTTGAACTTGGCGAACACCGAGGCGCGAAACCCCGACGACGTCTAATCACTGAGTTAAAATATTTGACCCTGGTTAATAGCATGAGTGAAAATTTAACACGAGTTCGCAATTTCGCGACTCGGGACGTGTGAACTCAAAGAATAAAGTATCCAACTTGCGAGATCCCGAAATAAAACAAAAAGCGCGAACCTGCTTACAAAAGTGGATTTGTTTTGAAGGTATAAAAAGCATCGTTGCTCATTCGACAAAGTTACAGAGCTCTCAAAGCTTTGGGAAGGGACAAAAACAAAAGGCCATCTTTAGATTTTAAATATTAAGGATTGAAAATTGTGAAGGGTAAAAATAAAACGAGGGCGGCTCCAACATAGGCTCCAACTAGGGATCACGCCTTCCTGTGAGGCGGGAAGAACAGTAGACCACGTGCCAATATTGGGTAAATGGAGTCCAAAGCTCAAAGATGCAGAAAAATTCCAAGGATCGAAGGGGGAGAATATTTCGTTTTTTACCTTGAGAAGTTTTTTCAAACTCAGATGCTCTTTCCAAACATGGTTGTAGTCCCTTTCACAATTTTCTCTTTCTCACTACCAATTTTGGGAATGTTTTAAGACATCAAAACGACCCTAGAAGATTCAACAGCTCTTGTGATTCTCAACTTGCATTTAAAGAATGATATGATACATTTTTTAAATCGGGAAGTCCCGTCGGAATTTGGGGTAATGATCAGGTTTTTAGAAAGCATTGGTTACTGGAGTAGAGTGATATTCATGTATAACAACCTCACAGATCTCTCAAACATTGCTTCACTGTCAGCGGGCCTGTTCAGTACCCCAGTGAAGTTGTCTGACCCTTTTTCACTGAATTTATTTTCACCACTTCGGAAAATATTTATGCGTTTAAACGCTAAGACGAGGGCAATCATTTCTGAATTTCCTTTCATCGTCTCACTGGACTAGGTGGGGGAAATCATTTCTCAATTTCCTTTCACCACCTGTCTTATAATTTATGGGAGCAATCAGTTTATATCAGGGCTGATATCTGTGTAATATTTTGTATCAGAGGTCTGTCAACTTATTTTGATTACTCGGTATCAATCTTCCTTTGACCTTCACAGTACCTTCGTTCTTAGGGAGACAGGGGAAAATAATAGATTTTTAAGGGGCATCCTGTTCGAGCAAGCTTTGATTCTTCCGAAACTGTTGAAAAGCCTAGGAAAGTTAAGATCGCTCTAAACGTTCTTTCGTTTAGCAGGAGATTAAGTAGTTGTGAAGACCGGCTTTCCTATCAAGATCTGTTTCAAAACCCCATGAGGTTTAAAACGAAATACTTAAATCCCTTCGCGATGACTCAGAAAAATGGTGATTTGCTAAAAGTTATACCTGGAGATGGAAGGATATAAGGCGGCAATTTAGTGACTGAAAACAAAAAGGTCAAAACAGTTCAAAACTGGCATTTAAGATATCGTTGGGGGTAGTTATTCTGACTGACTGTTTTTAGATTTAGTGTATTCATTCAAATTACTTTAACTCGAAAAATATCCAACCAGCAATAATTCTGCTATCTAACGTTTTAGCTTGACACTGCAATTTCAAAAACCTTACCTTGGTTTACTTTTAAAAGTCTTTTATAACCTGTGTATTTCGAAAGCTCACCTTTATCTTTTCTTTTCACTTTCTTTGTGCAATATGAAATTAATTTAGGTATCACCTGCTTTATGCCGTTCTATTTCTGACACCGACCTGCAAATTACTTTTCCTGCTAGTTTCATCTGCAGCTGGAATCCTGTAAAAGCAAATACGAATCTTATTGGAAATGTGTCAAGCGTTTAGGAACAAAAAGCAGAAAATTAAAAGTAAATTTTCCAATGAAAATATGTGTATGCACAAAACATGAAATTTATTTATTTACAACTCCCTTTTTTTTTTTTTTTTTTGGACGGATGTTAGGTCATGTAATGTTTCAAATATCGCCCGTTGACAGGGGCACTGAGGACTTCTCCATCGATGTTCTCCAATAGGAAGGAGTTTTTTCCTTCCGGAGCCGAGACCCTGAATGGTCCATACCAGAGATGGTCAAATTTACCATGCTTCGCGGCTTCTTCCCTTCTCGTATCCCATCTTAATACTAAGTCACCTGGAACGAATTCTCTATCTTTTGCCTTGAGGTCGAACAATGCTTTCATATCGTCCTGGTACTTCTGTATTTTCTCATCAACCTCCACTCGATGTTGTTGAACCTCAATCAGCTGGTTTATTCTTCTGGTTACATGATTGGGTTCTTTGTTCTGATCCTGCCATAACTTCATTACTGGTAACGCTAAGTTTATAGGTAGAACCGCGTCTGTCCCATAGACCATTTGAAACGGCGAAATGCCGATAGACCTTTTAGTGCTGATGCGGTTTGCCCACAATGCATACTTCAAGTGTACATGCCAGGACCTTTTATTTTCATCCAGTACTTTCTTGATTATGTTTACCAGGCTCTTGTTTGATGATTCGTCCAGCCCGTTTCCCTGGGGGTAATAAGCAGTGGAATGGCCGAGAACGATATTGTAGTTTTGGCAGAAGCTGATCATAGCCATGGACTTGAAGGCCTGGGCGTTGTCGGTAACAATATTTCAGGGACAACCAAATCTTGACAGGATATTATCTTCCAAAAATTCGATCACCACCGAGTCTGTTGCCCTTTTGGTTGGAATGGCTTCCACCCACTTTGTAAAATAATTTGTGGTTGTTAAGATCCACTTATGTTGAGCACTGGAATGGGGATTAATTTACCCTATGAAATCTAGCCCCCATTGTTGAAATGGGGCTTTAGTTTTGACTGGAACGAGTGGTAGTGCAGGGAGTTTTTGTTTACCAGCGAATAGTTGACACGGGTTGCAGGCACGCACTTTGGCATTGACGTCCGAAAATAGTTTCGGCCAATAGTACTCGGCCCTCAAGATCTTGTAGGTTGTGTCTCTCCACACATGGTGTCCTCCACATATCCCTTCGTGAAATTCCTCTATAACCTGTGGAGTTTCTGACTCAACCAAACAGACCAGTAGGAACCCGAGTGGATCCTTCCAGTATAGTTGATTTTCAGCGATGCAATATTTTACAGCATGAAGTTTTAAAGTTCTGCATTTGGTTGGTGATAGTCCATCTGGACATTTCGGGTTTAACAAGTAGAACGCTATGTCTTTATACCAGCCTGACGATATGAATTTTTCTTCGACCTTGCTTGGCTCTGTCTGGTCATCCGGCTCTGGAAGGTGTGCGTCTTCGTCTTCCCCTTGGAGGAAATTAATATCAAGAGCTCTAAGATTCAACTCAGCCAAGAGTTTGGCCAGACCTTGCCCTTTTATCAACTTAGTCGGCTTGACTTCCAGATCAAATTCTTGTATTTTAGCGAGCCAGCGCCCTCTTTTTCCATCAATGTCTGGTTGTACCAATATATCTTTCACAGCGCTGGTAGGCACGTACGCGATGATTTTTGAATGCAGTACTTAGGTTATGAATGCTTTTAGCGCTTTCACCATTGCGTACGCTTGTTTTTCTATTATGTCGTACTTTAGTTCGGCGTCTCTGAGGATCTTACTAAAAAACACGATTGGTCGTTCGAAGCCTTCGTCGTCCTTTTGTAGGAGCACCACGGTGATAGTATGTTCAGAAGCAAATGAGAAGATGAGGAAATCTTTCAAGTAGTCTGGGCTTGCTAACACAGGTGCCTCGCTGATGACTTTTTTAATATGCGCGACTTTTTTAATATGCGCGAACGACGCTTTAGCCTCAGTCGTCCAATTTACTCTGCTATCTTTCTTCAGCATTCCTGTGATCAATTTGACAATCTCAGCAAAATTGGGGATAAACCTTCGTAAAAACTTTATTGTACCTAGGAAAGATTGAATTTCTTTTACGTTTCGGGGAATATTTATAGTCTCTATTGCTTCAATCCTCTTAGGATCAATCCTGATCCCATCTTTAGATACAATATGTCCCAGAAGTTTACCTTCCCGCATGGCGAAATGTGATTTTTTCGGGTTCAAAGACAAACCATACCTGCGACATTTTTTGAAAGTCTGTTTAAGATGGCTCAAATGTTCTTCATCGATTTTAGAAAAAAACGTCAAATCGTCAAGGTAGATGACTATGAACTTGTCTCTTTCTCCTACGAAAGCAATGTCCATAGCGCGCTGGAATGTAGCTCCTGCATTCATCAAACCAAACGGCATTTTTTCATACATGAATGTACCCCATGGAGTGGTGAAAGCAGTTTTTTCTCTGTCTTGCTCGTTCATGGCGATTTGGTTATATCCAGAGAACCCATCTATCATAGACATTCGATTTGCTCCGACTACCTTTTCCAGGATGTGGTCCATTTTGGGGAGCAGATAATTATCCTTAATGGAAGACTTATTTAAGTTCCGGAAATCTACACACAGTCTGATTTCTCCGTTCTTTTTCCTGACCGGGACCAAATTTTCCACCCAGTCTGAGTACCTCAGAGGTACGATTATTTTCGCATCTAAAATCTTCTTAACTTCCTTTTCAATCACAGGCAACAAAATGGGGTTGATTTGCCTAAGCTTTTGCCTAAAAGGCTTGACCCCGGGCTTCAAAGGTATCTTGTGCTCAATTATGGAAGTGTCATACGTTCTAAGCTCATCGTAGGACCAGGCGAAAATGTCTTTGTACTGTCTGAGAAGGTCTCTGTACTGGACTTTTACCTTAGGAGGGAGGAACTTAGATATCTTTACTATCCTGGATTCTTTCTCAGTTCCTATCTCGTAGTCCTCCACTTCTTCTGGTTGGGGCTGCAAAGTGGATTTCACAGGTACGTCGTTCTGATTGAAAAGTCTTTCTAAAGGAATTAAGCCTTTCGGAATTTGATTGTTTTTTAGGACCAACATACGATGATCTGCTATTTTTTCTCGGAAGGTTTCAGGATCTTCCCCTTCTTGCATAATCCACATCGAGTCATTTTGATTTTCTTGGTCTGGATTAGTTTCAGAGAACTCACCTACAGATGTAAGAAATTTCTTGATTTGTTCGTCATCTTCGAAAACCTACCAGTGTCGGATATTGTCTGGTATAGAGGGTTTGTATATGATTTCAATGTGATACTTCAGTTTGACGGTCGTGGGAGGAGAAAAGGTTGAAGCTTCCTTGGCCAATGCGTCGGCATGTAGATTCTCTGCGCGAGGGATATAGTGGACCTTTACAGATGAAAAAAAAGTTTTCCATCAAATCCCAAGCACAATTTCTGTATGTTCTCAGTCTTGGATGCTTGGCTAGGTATTGTCGGTTTATTTGTCTTACTATCAATTCCGCATCACCGTATACCTCCAAGTTTTTTATATTCAACTTATTCGCAGCCTCTAATCCTAAGATCAATGCTTCATACTCACATACGTTATTGTTGTAATCTATGTCCCACTACAAATGGTAGGAGAAAGGAACAATGAACTTACCTTCAGGCGCTACCAAAAGTACCCCAGCACCGGCTCCTTCAGAAGACGAAGCACCATCGAAATACATTTTCCATGCACCATTAGTGCACAACTCTTCTGTCAAGGGGCTTAACTCTTCTTGCTTTATATCGAGTTCCTCTGGACCTCCATCCAATCCATCATCAAAAGACAAAATGTAGTTTCCCAGATCTTGGTCTGCGATGTAGATGGGGAAGTTGTGTGGATTTTGAGGATCCCTGACTGTGTACGCTAATCTTGTCTCTATGTATAAGCGAGTGAATTGACCCCCGAACACAGGGATTATGGCGTAAGACATGTCTAACTGAAGGGAACCTCCCAACTTCGCCCCCCATGACCTAGACAACAGCATACCGTACTTAGGGGGGATATCGGCGATAACCACATCCATCAGGATACTTTTAACAGGGACCTGCGCTAGGGTAACTACCAGATCCTTTATAATCCCCATGCATTTAACCTTCCTTGAATCGAAAGAATACAGATTTCCATAAGGTCTCGTGATCTGGAGACCCAGCTTCTCCATTATAATTTTGGGCATAACATTATGAGAAGCCCCGGAGTCTAACATACAATTATGCAGCAACTGATCATGTATATTCAGAGTGATATAAAAAGGAGCGATGTTGTCTTTGGACCCTTCAAAATGAGGACCAAAGGTGATGTTAGGTATGTCATCTTCCAGGTTGATAACATCAGACTGACTCTCTAGTTCGCAGACACCCATTGCTTTGGCAATTTGCTTCCGATAGGCGGGATTTTTTGCCAGTTCTACCAAAGGAATCGGTATTTTAATCTTGTTTAACTCATTTTCAAGACTGAAAGATGTATTTACCTTGTCCGTTTCTTTGGTTGAAACTTCCAAATTTTTTCTTTCCGTCTTACTTGTCTGGATCGCTTTATCACTCGTGATCCTAGTTGAAGATGTAACTTTATCTACTGGTGCGGTTTCATGTGTTTGAGTTTCAACATTTTTCACCTCGTACTCTTGGGTGCTCGCTACCTTGGTTTTGTTGCTAGGTAACAAGGTCTCTTCTGAAGGAGGTTCATAAGCTTGACCTTTTTGAAGGATTTTCTTAGGTTGATTTGTTGAGGTAGGCTTACTCTTGGATCTTAAATTGTACTTGGGTTGAAACTCGGCCATTATCATCTCTGTTTCTGATCGAGATATACTGGGATCAGTGTGATCACCTTCTTCATCCTCATTAGATGGTTGTGGGGTGTTCAAAGATTTTTCATAATCTTCATGAGTGAGATATGGCTGCGAACATTCATCACCGAAATTCACGACTTCATCTTCCAAATCTCCGAAATCTTGGAAGTCATTTGCTCCTATAAAATTTTCGTTCTTTAGTGGAGCTTGTATTTTTTGATCTTCGTTCTTTATTTGTTTATGTTGATTTTGGGGATTTGGATTTCTCCTGAATTCCTTTTTATTTGAAGAATCAGCCTTAACCTGCTCCAACTCCATCCTAGAAATTTTGTTGGACAGTTCTTTAATCACTCGGGCCATATCATCTACTCTGTCATCAGTGTATCGATTCGAGCCCGAAGGACCTGCTGGTTCCCTATAGCGCCTATTATCGTGGTTGATTGTTTCGACTTTAGATTTTAATTTTCCCGAAGCCATCATATTAGATTCAATTTCGACAGCATCGTATTGCATTCTATTTAGGGTGGCTCCTCTTCTTTCTCGCAAAAGTAGTGCGAAATCCGGCTCGAAAGCTCCCGCGAAGCTTACTTTGGCTGAGGGTTCAGAGGGTTTAACTGCGGTGGGAATCTTATTATACAGTTTGTTGAATCTCAGAATAAATTCCATAACCATTTCTGAGTTATTTTTCTTTAGGGACCCGAACTCGGTAAGATAATATAAGTGATCTTTTCGCTCTCCCCATTGTCTTAGGAAAGCATATTCCAAAGCATCATATGACATGGTAGAATATGCGGGTAAGCTCTGAAACCAAGTTCGGACAGGTCCTTCAAAGGTCTGGACAAGGAGTCTCAAATAGAAATCTTCATGCTTGATACCATAGATGTCTGCGAATTGGTCAAAGAAATTTATATGCTCGGCTGCAGTTAGATCTCCCTCCCCAGTGAACTTAGGAAGATTTTTGATGTAGTTTTCAGGTAAATCATGGAGGGGGACGGGTAAAACCAAGGGGGCGTATATCGCCGCTACCTTTGCGAAAACTCTGGGAGGAGGGATTGGTACTTGACCTCCACCTCCTCCTCCAGGAGCTCCTCCACCTCCTCCTCCGGCGGCTGCCATCAATTCTGGTGGGGAAACAGGTGAGACTGGGAAATTCAGTCGAAGAAAATCTGGTATGTCAACTGTCGACGGACTTTATAAAGGATCTTTTCCCTTGTGTAAGGATGGGAAAGTTTGATGAATCTCACTCCTAACATCGAAACAGTTTGTCATCGGATCTCGGGTATCAAACAGAGGACTGCGTGAAGTAGAAGGTTTTGAATGGCATTTAGTCTTTAAAAAAAATTCGGGATTGTTAATAGGCATAATCAGCTTACCATCTGGGTTCTGTCTGGTATTCCTTCTAACGAATGCCAGCTTATTTTTTTCGTGGATTCGCCAAGTGAAAGATTGAAAAGCCTTAAAATTGTGTGTACTCAATGTTCACTATCAAGGAGTAACACTTTCAACGAAATAAATTTCGTTTTCCCAGGGAAAAAGATTTTGTAACTTCGCTCCCCGGCAACGGCGCCAGAAAGATGTTGTTCCTGAGTCTGTACTAAGGCTTAAAAGTACAGTGTCAAGGCATCTGAAAGTAGGTGAAAGATGGGTGAGAGAGAAACGTCGACCTTCGGTATAGGAAACTAGGGAAGATTTCTACGTTCTCGTCGTCTAGCTTCCAACTGTTCCTGATTTGTTATATCTTGTTCAATGGCTGCCCATGAACGTTCAAGTTCGTCCCGGTTGTTAGCAGTTTTAAGGATTATATCAAAAAGGTTTAAGGCGATATGTGTTTGGTTCGATAGTCCGGGTTCGATATTAGGCTATGTCGCTGCGGGGACAGTCATGGAGGAACAGTAAGATTGGGAAAGGATTTAAAGGGGGGTTTAAATGTTGTCTTGATTTGGTCTAAATAAAGAGAATTTTATGTTAAGAGAATAAAATGAGAATGCAAATTGAAGGCTCTTTTCCGTAACTATATTATATTTTAATAAAAGGTGTGAGGCGGAGGAAAAACATTTAGCTGCATATAACGCAAGATTTTTGTCAAAAAAAACTCACATATAAACAGAAGAGGAAATTAGTAAGGAAATAACTGACATAGCAAAGAATAATATAGAATTCTGAAAGTGCAGATTGGTCTTACACCTGCTGATAGCTGGTGCAGAGGAAAGACAATAAACAAATGCAAAATACCAGAATCCTTTCGTTATAGTAGTGGTCGTACTAAAGTATAACGAAGCACATCAATCATGAATAATGTAATGAAATGAAACATGAAATACAAAGAAACAAACTTGTAACACAATCTGGACGGAATCGAGAATCTCCATATTTTCTTATATTAACTTCTCGAATGCAAAAAACTCTATTACAATTTATACCAAAAAGGTCCAGCCACGTTTATTTCATTCTCTGATATATTTATACATATTTGCAGATCAGTTAGAATCTATTCAGTTACATAAATTCAGTTACAACCGAGGGGAGCGCAATTGCTTCCTTTCTCCTGCTCTATCTTCAAGTGGTGCCAGGTGCTCATCTTTGCGCTGATTTGGTGCAGGCAATACATTTTTCTACAAACTGAGATACGAGCTGTGATGGCTCTGCTTGACAGTTGGCCTCGGTGAAATAACATTCTCGAGCTAACTGTTGTAGCTTGTCCCCCATTTGTGCATCGACAGTGTCGAGGACGCTTAGTTGTGCGCTAGGTTTGAGTAAGTGCTTATCAATTTTGGCCATGTCTACCGTATCTATCTGGGAGATATCGGTCGAATATCTCTCATCTTTTTCCTTCAGATCGAATGAGATTTGTTCCACATTTATTTGCATCAATGCTTCTGCATCGCCTCGGCTGTCAATATACAACAGCTCACCATCTATTGAATTAAAAGCTTCCTCTAAAGAGTGGGTTACCTTTTGAACTTGTTCCTTTCCCAGGGAAATGTTATGTTCCCAATATTTCAATAGAATGTTACCTTTGGTTTGTGCAGGGATGGAAAGACTAGGAACGTCTGTCGAAAACCTGTTATTTGTGGGAATTATTGTGTCCTGGAAAGCGACCCGAGCCACTTCAGCTTCTCTTTCTCTAGCAGTCAGGTTCTTAGACACCTGATTTACCAACAGACAGTTCTCCCTAATTTCTCCTATCCTGGCAAGCAAATTTTGTTGTGCCGAAAATAATTTGCTCCGAATCTCACTAGATCGAGATTTAAACATGTTGATATTTATTTCTTTGCTCTCGGCGATTTCTGCCCGAACCTGCAATTGTTGAATTAGATCTCTCTGTTGACTCACTTGCACTCTACCATCTCGGACCACCAACTGTGCTTGCTTAGGCTTGGTCTTGAGCATCTCTATTTCATTTTTGTCAGCCACCCTGGCCTGACCTTTAGCATTTTCTATGGTTGTAGCCAATCTGACCTCCAGGGTCCTAATTAGGCGATTTTTCCTTTTTAATTGGTTATTCATAAGACCAACTGAGAATTGATTTGTTGAAGCATATGCCCCCAGCATTCCCGCGATTTCAGTGGCGAGTTGGTCACTTTTCTTATTTTTTCCATCAGTCATGATTTTATATTTTTTTACAGTGGACTCTCCTTCTTGATAGAACTTTTTTTTCACCACTTCCTTCCTCTTTTTATCAAAAAAGAACTCATTTGGAGGGAGTTCCTCTGCTCTAATGGGCCTCAATTCTTCATCAAATATCTATCCCTCACCAACATTTCCCTGTGCCGACTGCAAGGGTGTGACCGAGGTGATGGGCTCTCCTATTTGTTTTGCCGATTCTTTGGGAGTACTGACGGGATTCTGCACCTTTGGTGTAACCAGAGTCTCTGTTTCAGTTTATGGTGTATGTTCCTTTGGTGGGTCCGTGGTTTTTACTTCCACCTCTGAACTATGTTCTCTGGGTGGGTCGGTAGTCTCTTCTTCTGCTTCGGGATTCTTCTTTTGCTCCCCTTCCTGGCATTTTCCAAGGTTAGAATTTTGTTCCTCAGAACTATCAGCCTCCTTTTGTTTCACTTCGGGAATACCCAAACCCCCCAATACAGTGGGAAGGTTTCTTCATCTATGTTCCTGGAACTTTAATACGGATGTTGTGTCTTCGGGTGCTAATGATTGGATCCGAGCTAGCACTTATTCATACGATCTCGCCCCTCGGAAAATGTCATCCGAGGGTGAATTTTCATGCTCAAATCTCTTGAGCCCACAATGAGCCAAATGATTTCCCACAACCCTTTGTGGATCATGCTTTTTAACCTTGATGGAAACCAGACTTAGGTCCTTCAGGGCAGTAGCCTCGGCTTTGGCATGCCCGAAATCTAATAAAGAATAGGAATTGAACCGAATAGGAAAAGAAGGCCATACCTTCTTTGAGTAGCCCTTAAGTTCTTTGCTTACGCATCCAATGACTGTTTGCCAGGAAACTTCTCGACAAGCCATCTTGTCGGGGATGAACAAGGGCAGCGCATGAGGGGGGACGGAAGCTCCGAAAACTCAGAAATACGAAAAATCTGCCTCAACATACCAATCTTCTATGCCACTCAGACCTATTGGAATGTTGTCTGAGACGCGAGGTGGTAGGTGTCAAAAAATGGCGATATGCAGGGGCACCATCACCCAGTTAAAAATCTCATATACAAACTTTCCTGCTTTGTTCTCCAATAATTTGTCATGATACTCATGCACAGGTTTTTCTTGAGCTGGCTTCCAAGCCCAGTTCATCAAAGG
This sequence comes from Picea engelmannii, assembly GCA_009831015.1. Taxonomy (NCBI): domain Eukaryota; kingdom Viridiplantae; phylum Streptophyta; class Pinopsida; order Pinales; family Pinaceae; genus Picea; species Picea engelmannii. The sequence continues at coordinate 25,563 of ML819241.1, forward strand.
GAATGGAGTCATGGAACACACCGCGTCCATGATATACGCTGACATAAAAAATGAGGATGGTTTCCCACATGCCTTCTGTTCCCGGTACTCTGTGACCCTGTTGGCCAGACTGTCTGAGAACATCTTGGACCAATTGAATGAGCAACCTTTTGCTACCCGAAATATGAGAGGCACCTACGCTATGTAAAAATGTGTTGTGTCTTCTCTTCCAAATAGTCTGCATGTCATCATGGCCACATATTTATACTGTGGCTCCAATGAAGAGATGGAATAAACACCCTGGTCGTTTGCTCTGAATTTTGCTGCGCGCGAAACCCAATCTTTGATCAAACCTGGCATGGTTTTGTCATACTGGATGCATTCTTTCTATTTGAACTCCTCCAGGAACTCGGCACCATAAGTGTATTCAGACGTCGAAGGCAATTTATACATGGTTTGTAGATGTTCAGGTCTGAAAGTCCTGACAGTAACTCGTTGGTTGTTTATGATCGTCCTGGTGGGTAAGTATACATGGTCCAACGCCCACCGGATCATGTCGTAATACGGTAGCAATCGTGGCCTGGTTGTTATTTTGTGCATCTTTGATTGGACTATTATCTTGTATTTAGTGTGTAGATCATCCCTTTCGTTATCATCAGAGTCATCTGAGTAATCAACCAATTCTGCTTGCAGGGCATTTGAGACAAATGACCAGTCGGGAATTGAGTCGACACTTCGGGGTGAAGTATCAGCTACATTGTCTGTACCCTGTCCCGCGACTTCTACATTCGCCTTCACTGCTTTTCGTGGAGCCATAACAGAAACTTGCATTTTCGCCCTTCTGCAATAGACTTGTGTATACATGCAGAAATTAGTTCACTCGGAGAAAGGTGAGCTCTGTGCGCTTATGAAAAATGTTTAAAATAGAATGAAACTCCTGTATATATTTGAAAGTTCTGTATTTTTCGAAATAGGTCTGTCAAATCGTAATTAGTAAGAAATTTATTTCGTAAAAATCCGATCTTATTATTCATAGATTTACTCTAATATTCCATTAATGTCATCAATGTTTGGCGGTCTGACGGTCAGTCGGAGTATGGAGAGTAAATAGCTACCTCGGGAAATGTGCAAACCTCGATGCGCGGGACATATCTCGCATTATTTTAAATTTTCAAAACTTAGCAACGTAAATAATTTTCTCGTTGTTCGTTGCATCGTGAATTTCCTTTTAACATTTTGAATCTTCAACTCACGAGACTACGAGGGCCGATTTTGGTTTAATTAACAGTAACCACGATTTGGAGCATCATTAATTTCATAATCATTTTATTTCTCCATATCGCGACTTTGGAACTTCGAAGACAAATTTCTGGGAGATTAGTGCGTTGAGTCGCGAAACCGCGAGATGGCGATAATTAAGACTCAATTTAGGGGAGAAAAATCTTGGATTAGGCGAATAATTAATCACGTTATAATTACCTCGCGACTTCATGAGTCGGGATTTTAGACATCGTAACTTTATAAAAGATAGTCCCGAGTGGCGAGACGCCGAGAACGGATTTAACCAAAGTTAGCTT
>ML819241.1:57923-80093 GCA_009831015.1 Picea engelmannii
GGGCTATAGCATCAGCCAATATGTACTCTGTAGGAAATTTAATCACTATGATAGAGCAAAAGGATCGGGAAATTACACAGCTGCAGGACAGGTTAAAGGAAAATGAAAAAATTATCGGCTGGGGAATACAAAAAGGTCTTGAGTAAGCTAGACTCAGAGACATCCAGGAAATCCAAAAGTTAAATGAAAATTTGGATGAAGCAAAAAACATGATACAGGTTACTCAGGAACAAATGCAGAAACTGGGTAATGAAAATAAATCTCTACAAGATAAAATCATTTCAATTACTAATCAAGTGATTGAAATAGATCATTTCAAGACTAAAGCATCAGAAATATATACAAATATTGAAGAAGAACTTGAAGGAAAGAAAGCGAAAATCTCAAATATCAAAATGGTCAATATCGCAGAAATAGAGAAGTGGATGATAGCTTCCAGTTCAAAATTGGAAAAAATTAAGTCCACAGATAAAACAATTGCAACACAGTTGCCAGGCATACAAAAAAGTTTATTTTCTTTTGAATCAAACGAAGTACCACAAGCTCTCAAAGCCTTGGTGAACTTTTTAGAAAAACATGTTCAAGAAGTCGAAGCAGATAAAGAAAGTTCTTCAACTCTAAGTTAAAACTTTGTAAATATTTCTATTTTTAGAATTTCGAAATAAATTGTAAACGGTTGACATTAGTTTATGCAACCGAAAGATTAGGAAGTTGGTTAGATACCAACAGAAAGTTTTGACAGAAATGTATAAATATAATTTCAAGAGGCTGAAACAGGGCTTCAGAATTTTTGAGAGAAAGCCAATTTTTGTACGATCAACTTTAAAGTTTATCAGGATATAAATCAGGAACAAGATTCCGGATTCTGCAATTTCGTGACTATGTTTATTCCTCTGTTCATCATCATTTGTTAAATCTTCTTCTTAATGTGTATTTCTAGCAAATAAATCAATTGGAAATTATATGCAATTGTTGTTTATTGTTTCAGATTGGTTTGGATGTTGAATGTGTTACAGTTTTTCCTCTGAAATTACTTTAGTGATTTTAAGACCTGTAGCCTTCTGTTCCTTAATATTTTCCTTTGTTAGAAATCTTGTTTCTCTTTCATTATTGTTAATTGAAGTATAAGATTATTTCCAGATAAAAGCCTTATATTTCTCTCTGTTGTGTTTCATTGTCCACACTTTCAGAATTGTCACAAAACCAGGAAACGGCCTTGATCGTGTTTTTATTACTGTTTTAGATTTTAAAGTTGTTTTCATTAATATAATCTCTCGAAGCCTGAAGTAACCAATCTATAAAAGACCTTTTTTACAAAACCTCTTAAAAAAACCTATCACCCATGACAGTTCCTAATGGCAGACAACCTAACGTAGAACCTGGTCTACAAGATCAAACCAGCATTGCCTTAAACCTATTTAACACTATCTTGCAAACCGCAACAAATAGGACTGAGTTAGAAAGATCGTGGGATGTAATTGAACGTGACATAAGCATCCAGGAACAACGGGAAGCAAGACAAAGACAGTTGAGAAACTGAATCTGATCTAGCCTTTCTTTGTTTTAAAAGTAATATCATAAAGATCTTTATTCGGATGCCTTGACGGTGTGTTTTATAGCCTTAAAACACAAACTCAGGAACAACAGAGGGTACGGAGAATAGCCTCTCGAACTGTAAGTGTTTGGTCAACTGCCTTGACCTTCGAGACACCAGGTAAGTATGAGAGAATTGAAAGTGGCTTATGTCCATATACCGCTTCAAAAGGAGTCATGTGTGTAGTCGTATGGTATGAAGTGTTGTACCACCATTCAGCTAGGGGTCACCATTGAGCCCACCGATTTTTCTTTTCCGAGGCAAAATACCTCAAATATGTTTCCAAACACTTGTTGACAATTTCCATTTGACCATCAATCTGGGTATGATAAGTTGTGATGAGATGCAATTGGGTGCCTTGTAGCTTGAACAGTTCTTGCCAAAAATTGCTTGTGAAACTTGGGTCAAGATCAGAAACAATAGAGTGTGGCATGCCATGAAGCTTGAAGACCTAATCGATGAAAATTTGAGCCAACGTGGATGTTGTAAACGGGTGTTGAAGAGCGCAGAAATGAGCATACTTGGAAAGGTGATCAACAACCACCATGATCACTGATTTATTTCCCGATTTGGGTAAGCCTGTAATAAAATCCATAGAAATATCCCTCCAAATAGCAGGTGGAATCGGAAGCGGTTGTAGTGTGCCCAGAGATTTGATTGTTTCTCCCTTGTTTCATTGACACACATCACATTCAGCGAAAAAATTACGAATGTCATGTTTCATACCATCCCAGAAAAAAGAACGTTTGACCATGTCATAGCTTTTGGTGAACCCGGAGTGCCCCGATGTGGGTGTAGCATGAAGCTCAAAAAGTACCGTGGATTTAAGCTTTGATTGTTTACTTAAATACAAACGGTCTTTGTATCGAAGCTCATCATGGAGCCAAGAGTACCCTGGGGGAGCTGGAGCATTGGACTGCAATTGTTGGATCAGATGCAAACTTTTGGGATCTTGTAGCCATTCCTGGCGAACGGCTTGGAGCCAATCTGGTACAATGAAGGAAAGAGAAAAAAGGGATCATTCGTCTTCATATTTTCGAGAAAGTGCATCCGCAACCACATTGTCTTTGTCTTTCTTGTAAATGATCTCATAATCATATCCAAAGAGCTTAGTCACCCATTTTTGTTGCTCCGGGGAGGAAATGCAGTGTTCCAGAAAATACTTGAGGCTTTGATGGTCTGTCTTAATTTGGAAGCGTTGCCCCAATAGATAAGGGTGCCATAGATCAACGGCATGCAGAATAGCCAACATTTAATTTTCATAGATTGATTTGCCCAAATTTCTTTCAGATAGTTGCTTGCTGGTAAAGGCCAAAGGTTGACCCTCTTGCATAAGGACAGCACCAATTCATTTCCCTAAAGCATCACATTCCAAAACAAAGGTCTTTGTGAAATCAGAAAGGGCTAGAACTGGAGTGGTGCACATGGCCATCTTCAAGGTTTGAAAAGCTTGAGCAGCGGCTGGGGTCCAAGTGAAAGAGTTCTTTTTTAGGAGAGCAGTGAGAGGTGTTGCCATCTTTCCATAATTCTTAACAAACTTGCGGTAATACCCTATTAAGCTCAGAAATCCACGCAATCTTTTGAGAGTCTTTGGGTGAGGCCAGTCTTGCATAGCTTCAATCTTTTTAGGATCCACCCTGACATCGTCCTTGCGAACCATATGACCCAAGTACTCTACTTCTGAGGCGCCAAAAGCACATTTAGATTGTTTCATGAAAAATTGGTGCTGAGAGAGTAGATGGAGAACTCGATCCACATGAGAAAGATGGTATGTCCAGGTTTTTCTATAGATGAGGATATCATCAAAGAAAACTAAGACAAAATGACGTAGAAAAGCACAGAAGACGTGATTCATGAGGCTTTGGAAAGTGGAGGGGGCATTACACAAGCCAAAGGGCATGACCAAAAACTCATAGTGGCCCTCATGAGTTCTAAAGGAAGTCTTGGGAATGTCTTCCTCTTTCATACATATCTGGTGGTAGCCTGAATGAAAATCAAGTTTAGTAAAGAATTGGACGCCACTCAATTCATCCAAGAGGTCATCAATGACAGGAATGGAAAATTTGTCTTTAATGGTAAGTTTGTTGAGGGAACAGAAGTCAAGACACATTCGTTAAGAACCTTCTTTCTTTAGGACCATGACCAGAGGAGAAGAGTAGGAACTCGTACTAGGGCGAATAACACCTGCATTAAGGAGTTCCTGGACCATTTTCTCAATTTCATTTTTTTGGGAAAACGGGTGACGATACGGACGGATATTGGGAGGAAGGCTTTCGGGTACAAGGGGAATGGAATGATCATGAACACCAAAGGAAGGAGGGAGTCCCTGGAGAGTGGAAAAGACCACTTGATGTTTAGAAATGATGGCTTGGAGGTCTTGTGGCACCGAGGGTGTCTCTGTTGCTTGTATGGCATGGAGTTGGGCAATAACACCAGAATGACTTTTTTGAGCAGCTTTTCCATGCGATGGGAACTAATTATCTCAGGTGAACCAGCGATGATGCCTTGGAACTTATATTGGTGGCCCTCCTTGTCAAATTGCATGGTTAATTCCTTGAAATCCACGAGAATGGGACCTAAATTCCTTAGCCAATCTGCACCCAACACAATGTTACAACCGCCCATGTCGATAGCAAACATATGAGATTTCAGGTGGTAGTCACCAATTTGGAGACGCACATTTTCACAACGCCCTCCACATTTCATGGAAACACCATTGGCAATCATGATTTGGAAATTATTGACGACATGGATGTAGCAATGAGTTTCTTGGGCAATGCAACGATGAATAAAATTATGGGTTCTTCCACTATCAACCAAAATGATGACCTTATGATGCTTGATGTAACGGATTAGCTTGAGGGTTTGGGGAGCGAAGAAGCCAGTGAGAGCATTGAGGGAAATGATTGGTTCTACTTCGGGAGGGTCTGAGGGAGGGGTTATGTCAGTGGTTTCAGGTGACTCAGACACAAGGGGAGTTTCAACTTCCTCTTCCGAAATATCCTCGGAGATGGCCATAAAAAGTTTTTGTTCCTTACACTTGTGGCCCGGGAAATATTTGTCATCACAATTATAACAAAGGCCTTTGAGTTGACGTTCAGCCATTTCAGCCCTAGTCAATTTTTGGATCTTTAGTGGAGCGGAGGGAGTAGTGGGATTTACTGGTTTAAGATACAACATGTTGTGCTTCTTTAGCTATTTTAGTAGCCTCCACCCAACTCTGAGGCCGAGCCACGAGGACATGTGCCCGAATCTCATCATTGAGGCCACTGATAAAACACTCTCAGCAAAAAGCAGCAGACATGCCCTCTGTCCGAAAAGCCAAGCGCTCAAAGGCAGCTATAAAGTCTTCCATTGTTCCTGATTGTTTCAACTTTGTCAAATGGCCCAAATGGTTGGTGTCAGTGTCCAAGCATTCATAAATCTCTGCCACAAAGTGTGTCCAAGCAATATACCCTTGACGGAAAAAAAATTCTCCATTGCCACCATTGCCAACGTTCTTGATCTAAATGGAGAACACCATACTAGAGTTTCTCCAAGTCATCTGTAATGTTGTATAAAGAGAAATAATGTTCCATTTGGGTTACCCAACCAGTGGGGTCTGAGCCATCAAATTTGGTCACATCCACCAGCAAAAGGCGTAGGTCACATTGAAAGTGATGGTGCTGAAAATTATGGGAATGAGAGGAATGTTCACCTTCAGTATGTGGAGGTGAGTCGGAGGAAGGGTTATCTGTAGGGATATGAAGCTTGGTGCAGAGTGACGAAAAGACAGATTCAAGTTGGGTGGTCAGGGCTTGTTTGATTTCCTCCATTGAGGACTGCATGGTTGTATTGATGGCGACAACATTGGCACTGAGTTGTTTCACTTCTTGTTGGGTCTCGGTGAGACTAGATTGCAAGGTATTGAAGCGAGCTTCCAAGTCTTGGCTGCGGGTATGGGCCATGAGGATGAGGGAACCGAAAAGGGGCAGGTGGGGTCAAAAAAAAATTCGAAAAATGATATGTATGAATGTGATAAGGGAGAAAAGATGAATCCAATGGAATAGGTCTCAAATAATGGTGAAAACAATTCCAGACTTTTTCTTTTTTTTTACACCGGAGTTATACTCTGGTCTGAAGAATATTGCAGGGATGAAATGCTCAAATGATTTACCAAGAAGAAAAGTGTAGTTACTTGGCAACCCGAACACAGTTGTGCGGCAATAGATCATATCTGTTTTAATTTGTTTATGTTGTTGTCCCCAAGGGTTAGGTATTCAAGGGTTCTGCAGACAAGGGTTTTCCCTGTGTTATAGCTCTCTGATATACGTGCGAGGTCCAACAGTAGTTCTCGGCCCAATATCTCAGGGCACTAACTAAGGAGGATAGATCGTACCCTTAGCCGTACTACTCGACTACCCAAGTACTAGAGAGTATCTTCCCGAGTGTTGTTATCGGTGACATTATAGCAGTCAGGCAGCCAATCAGTTTATCTAAAGAGGGCTTCAGGAAATCTAGGTTGATCTGTACACAGGTGTTGTCTGATGCGCTACCACTCGAAGGGGTACCAACAGGGGTTACAAGGGTGGCCAACAGATGTGCGCTTAAGAACCACTTGTATTTCCTACGTGTATGAATCCCTCAACCGCGGGTTTATGCGTGTAACGACAGAGCTCTGTGGCTTAAAGACGTCGGAATACGTCTCTACCCTGGAAAAAAAATACCCACAATTTCTACCAAGGAAAGTGCTCTGATACCACTTGTAATATACCAGATATAAAAAGTATGCAGAACAGAAATAAAATGCTAGAAATGGCAGAATAACAACAATATAACCAGAACAATCACCACAATAGCATTGAAATGATATAAGAATAACAACAGAAATAGCACTATGATTCTGAAAGCAATGTTCACGGGCCTCTTTGAGGGGGTCAGCAACCTCTAGTTGAGCAGAGCTCTATTACAATAATATCCAAGCTAGGGTTCTCATACCCTAGACTCCTATTTATACTAAATATGTTTATCAAAAGAAGCATCTAGAGGAAGATCCTTCTAGAAGCGGAAGCTTCTATTAGGTCTTCTTAGATTCGACTTATTCTATTTTATTGCAAGGCCTTATTAATATTGACCTTTATTACATCCAAATATATTGTTCTATCTATGTGCGGGTTAGGACCCTAACATACTTTAATAATTCATTTAATTAAAGTAAATTCTGGAGTAGAAGGCTTTGGACGATTTCCACACGTCTAGACACATGGACTCATGCGAAAATATTTGTTTGATGCTACCACTAGCATCAACAACAAGGCCAGTGGTCAGCCAGCCAAACAATTCGTTGGCCAGCAGACCTAGAGAGCAGAGAGAAGAACTGTCATGCAGTGGGAAGTGGTCCAGGAAGCCCCAGGAAGCAGGGCAGAAATATGGGCATCCTCTAGCAACGAGAAAATTTGGGTAGCCTCGAGCAAGTTCAGTTAGCAAGTCTGAGCAACATGCAGTGGGCAGTAAGACCAGGCAGCAAAATCTGAGTTTTTCAACAAGTTGTGGAGATAGTCGTAACCGAATTGTGATTAGAGGATAGGTTGGATGGGGTTCCCAACTACAGTTCGTGGAAGGAGAGAATCATGTTAGTGTTGATGGAAAAAAAGATCTGGGAATTTTTTAATACCCAAATCACTCCGCCAACAAATCTTGCTCAATAGGTCATCCATAATCAAAAGAATGTGAAAGTCAAGCGCATAATTTTGGATAGCGTAAAATATCATTTGATCCCTCATTTATCTTGAAAGAAAATTGTCAGAAACATGTGGGAGGTTCTGAAAGGTTTATTTCAGAGTAAAAAGAAGAATCGCAAATTGGTGTTGAAAGAGAAGCTCATAGACACAAAGATAATAGGATCAGACACGGTGACAACTTATCTCAACCGGATCCAACATGTTTAAAAAGAAGAATCGTAAATTGGTGTTGAAAGAGAAGCTCATAGACACAAAGATGACAGGATCAGACACAGTGACAACTTATCTCAATCGGATCTGACATGTTCAAGATGAATTGACTGCAATTGAGGAAGCAATGGATGATTCAAAGTTGGTGAAGACGACACTCAAAGGCTTCACAAAAGAGTCGACGCCATTCATCAAGGGAATCATGGCACAACAGAAGCTCTTTGATTGGTCAAGGTTGTGGGATGACTTCGTTCAAGGAAGAATGGTGACTTAAGATCCCTTTGAAGAACGGTGTCTCAGAATCCTTCATTGATCTTGTTATCCCCAGGTTTAGGGATAACTAAGGAGATTATGTCTCAAGGCCCACAGGTCCTAGACATGGAGTATCGAGAGCCAGATCGACTTGAGCATGGCCCTGGAGGGCCCATCTTTTCTTTTCTTCAGTGCCTCCACCTTGTCAGCAGCAGTAACATCTATCATCTCGGCCTGATCCTGTAGCAGAGATGGATCTTTCTCCATGAAATAATGAGTTCGGGTATCATGGTATGTGTCACTCTGATCCTCAAAACCTTTGAATATGTGCATTTAGTTCTTTTTGTTTCTAACAGGTGCTTGGATCTTATACTTATCCACTTGACCATGTCTGGGGGAATGACAGGATGCCCTAGTAATCATGTGCCCATGGGTTTTGAGTTGCCACTTGGGGGGGTTCATGAAAAGTCATCGTCCGCTCCCATCATACTTACCACTTTCTATATTACTCCCGCTCATCCATCCCATTACACTGGTCTAAGCATTGGGTTGGCCAATTATTTAAGGGTTGCACCTTACCTTGTGGGAAGAAGGGGCTAAAGGCCCAGAGGGTAAAAGCAGTTGGAAAAAGATAAAAGCCTAAAAATAAAACCTCGAGATGCTTCGCCCAGGGATCCCCGAGAAAACAATAAAAGGCTTCTCAACAAGAAACAGAGGAACCCATAAAAAAAATAATAAATAAAGACCTAGTCAAAGGATAGGGGGTCTCATCATGAGCCAGCCTATTTGGTCCATGGGCATCTAGCGGTATGACACCACTAGCAGTTAGTTACCATGCCAGGGTAGTGGCTCTTGGTGGCATAGCCAAGAGAAAGGGGGTCTCATCACGAGCCAGAGTTCTCATTTCCGTGAAAGTGCTTGTGGGTAACATTGTCACCACTGGTCACCACGCTAGGGCAGTGTCCCCTGATTATCTTCTTGAATGAAAAAGCAATAAAGAATAAAGATAAAAGGCATTAAAGGACTTGGAAACATTTTCATCTAGGACAGGCGCAGCTCACCCTCTACAGAAGCACCGACAGATAAGCCATGCATTTTCCTACTATCACTGCACCCCTTGTCCACCTCACCCACTAACATGACTTGGATTTGATTTCTCTCGAAAACATCCCACATCCAGTGAGCATTAGCCCAATAGAACGTCGTGTCACTTCCTCCAAACTTGGCTTGCAAATTAGTATAATGTCTTTGAGCACTTGACTGGGTAAAAGGGGTTTTATGCACATGTTTAATAAAATTGATGATTGAATGTGATTGGTATTGCTATGATCCATGTGACTTATGAGCCCGTGGAGAGTGTATCTGTTGATGTGCAGGATCATACTCGACGGACAAGTACCATATTGGACATGTACACATGGGGAGATAATTAGTTCGGACCTCCATGGGGCTAAGAGCCCATCAAATGGATGTTGAAACCCCAACAGGGGGCAGAGACAGGTTAGAGGGTTTGCACTGGGGAAGAGGAAGACGTTCCACCAGAGGCAGTTGAGTAGACCTGTACCCAAGGGGGTTGTGCCTTTTCCACCAGGATGTTGGCCTTTGAAGGCCATGACATCACCCAGGACATTCATGACGTCATCCAGCATTTGTGGAGGTTTTGAGAGGCAGTTGTGGCACGTGATGTTTGTTCCAGAGGCCCAAGGAGGCCTAACATTTTGCTCCAGGAAGCCAACGTTGCCCTAGAAAGGGATAATGTCACCCTAAAAGGGCATGACATCCTCATTTTTGCTTGATTTAGGGTTTGATTATGACATTTGATGTAAAAACAGTATTATTATGTATTTTGGCCATGTCAACCTTTTGGTGACCTAAAATTAAATTAAGGTCATTGTTATTGTATAAATTGAGGGTTTTAACTCTCATTTTCTCATCATCTTTCACTCACACTTGTGTGAGGTCTGAAATTTGCGCCCTCTTTTAGGGTTTTGGTTGAAATTACTAGTGCGCACTTGTTGAAGGAGGCTTTTCTTGGCTATTTTTGGCATTTTCTTGGTGGAAGGTTTACAACTAGGGTTTGGCATTGATGATACTTGGTGAATGTAAGTGAATTTCTGCAATCCTTCCATTACTTGAATGGTTATACTATTTTACTTGCATTTTGTTAATGAATTTGCTAGAATAAACCCTAGGAAACAAGCACATGTTGGTGTCCTTGTTTTAATTCCCTGCTAAGATTGTGCAAAGGAGTTCTTACCTTTTGAAGACATTGCTAGGGCCTTGCCATTGCAACACCCTACTCATGCTCTTCAATCATATTTGTTTTTATCTTGTCATTGAGCTAAAGAAGGAGGAAAACGCACTAAGGCCTGGGGTTTCTACACCTTAGTGAGTCGTTTTCCCCTAGGGTTTGATTGTTGAAGCCTTGGCTCAACAACACTACACCATCAAACTCTCTTGTCTTTAGCCCTTCCATTATCATATTGCTTCTTCAACATTTGTCGCTACCTTTGACTCCATTTTCCCTATGATTGCACTGATCTAAGACCTTGTTGCTTGAGTGCCTTGATCACAAACTTCAAACAACCAATACCTTGAACAATTGCTAACATCTTCTAACCCTAGCCTAGACTAACCTACTAACCCTATTGATGCCATTATCCATTTGATTTATAGTTATTCTTTGCAGCATTTTAGCTTCTTTAAGCAAGTTGAACGATTGGCTAATGCATGATAGTCTTTGCTTCTAAATGAATGATGGTATTATGATATTGATGATAAAACGTTATTGCTCATTGTGAAGCTTTCTTTAGCATTTATTGTGAAGTGACGCATTGTGACTATTGTTATTGTACATCATTCATTTGCTTCATCAATATTATCGGTCAATTGCTTTATATCAGAAAGTCCTTGATTATATTTAGTACTAACCAACGATTTATCTTACATATATATAGTTTTATTGTTGCTTTGTCTCGCAGGTACACTTCTGATTATCATTATCTTTATTGGTTGTTTAGCCGGACCTTCTGATCGGTGGTGACTTGTGAGGGGGGAACTTTTACTTAGCCATAAGTCTTTGCCTTCTCAAAACCCCAAGTCACCAGGGACATCTCCCCTAGGCCTACCACCCTAAACAGAAAGAGTTATCCTATCGAGGTGACAGTGGTAGGATAGTCTCAAGTTTCGCCAGTTTGCCTTGTTTTCAGCGTTCATTTACTTTCAAGTACAAACTGTGCGATAACAGATCAAACACCGTTCTTGTTGGTTTGTGCTATCTTCCTGTATATTTCAGATTTGAAAACTGAGGACAACAAAGGAGAACATAAAAGGACAGCCAATTACCAAGAAGTATAGTAAAGGTTTCCTCCTAAGAATTGGTAAGGACATTCACCACTCTTTTGTTTTCATATTACTTGATTTATCTTATGAATCTAGAGTGATTTTAGTTTGTTGATCTGCATTTTTTTATGTTAGCTAATTATCATTTCAAATCAGTCATTAAAAATAATTAACTCCTACCTTCATCTCATTATTATTTAAGACACTGATTGATTTAATTTTGAGTGAAGTTGTTGTGTTAGGAAAGTCTCCCAAAGTCCTTTAGCATAGGAACTAAACTTAAAGGGGGAAGGGGTTGTGCCGTGGTGTCATTGGACACTTGTCCTACGTGGTACCGCCTTAGCGCCTCAAGAGACCTTGACAAAACTGTTAAATTGGTCAGTAACAAAACCTTGTTGACAGATGGTAAATAAACTCCCAACATCTGAAATGAATGTTAGTAGAACATGATAAATAATGAATTGTGCATTCCCACCTTGAGATCATAATAGAATCCATGTTATTCAAATTCAAGCAAGATCTACCCAAAAGTGTCATAAAAACAGCGCTATTCAATGAATTTAAACAAATCTATACTCTAGCTGCTAAGATCAGTTGGCAAATCATGATTCAAAATGTTTCAACTACCTTTGAAAATTACACATAACTCTTTTGCACACAAAGTGCAATGGCTACAAATTACACATAACTCTTTTGCACACAAAGTGCAATGGCACAATGAATCTATGTCCAGTTATCCAAAGAGCTAATAGTGACTTCACAATTTTTTTTTACTTTTTTAATTATAAAATTCCCTGTTTACAAATTTTTTTTAAAAGTACACCTACAAATTTCTCCAATTATTATCTCCCATCTATTAAAAAAATAATAATGCAAAAATTATATAATCATTTTCTGTTTTATAAGTAATTCTAATTCCTATTGTGTTTTCCACACCAGGAAGGAAAAAAATTATTTTTATTTTTTTTAGTTATAAAATTCCATGTTTACAAATTTTTTAAAAAGTACACCTAAAAATTTCTCCTATCTCCCATCTATTAAAAAATAATATTAACAAATTATATAAACATTTTCTGTTTTCTAAGTAATTCTAATTCCTATTGTGTTTTCCACAACAAGAAGGAAAATTTTAAAAAATTCCCATCTATTAAAAAATAATATTAACAAATTATATAAACATTTTATGTTTTCTAAGTAAAACATTTTCTGTTTTCTAAGTAATTCTAATTCCTATTGTGTTTTCCACAACAAGAAGGAAAATTTTAAAAAATTATATTAACAAATGTTGTTTTCTAAGTAATTTTAATTCCTGTTGTGTTTTCCACAACAGGAAGGAAAATTCTATTGAATATCGCAAAGCAAATTAATCCCACCAAGCAAGGAGCGTCTATAAAAATATAAACCTTCTTATATTCATAGAAAATTATGTTCATCCATACGCCACGTGTATTGTGATGTGTAATGTTGGCACTTTAAAAGATTGGTAAGATGATATTTAAGAAATTGTCAGTTATAAACATACGTGATTTACTGATTATACTCTGGCTAAATTGTGGTCCAATAGAACCTAATAGCTTACTCATTAGTGAAAGCCGTACGAAATCTACTAGCCTACTCATTCGTAAAATTTTGGCTGGTAGGTGAAGGGAGGCTGTTCTTAACCTGGAGGGAAACTATGAAGTTTAAACTTAATTATGCTTGAGGAACTATGAATTTTGAACTTAATTATGAGGACTAAGCATATCCTTTAACAACCCTGCTGAAGCTCTGGCCGGAAACTATGGAGTTTTAACTTAATTGTGCTTCAGGACTAAGCATATCCTTTGACAACCCTGTTGCAGCTCTGGCCCTATATCATGGCTTGCTTATTCTTAAGACAATGCGGATCAATAATCTTTATTATAATGGAGAACACCACTATCATAATTTGCTAAATGCAAAGCTCTTTAGTTTCACAAAACTCTAATCTTTCCAAATTGATTTTCAAAAGTCAAGGTGTGGTGAATTCATTCAGTTCTATCGAGTTTTATTAGGTGCTCCAATCCCATAATAGGAAAATCAAGGTCTGGTGAATTCATTCAGTTCTATTGAGTTTTATTAGGTGCTCCAATCCCATAATAGCTAGGCAGATGTTATGGTAAACAATGGAACCTTGTTGAATTACAGAATATTGTAAAAAACTGAGGTCCCCTCCCTCATTTATCTCCATTGAAATAATGTTTACAAATTTAGAATGTGGCATGTAACACAAGTTATTGGACAAGTGGCATTGAGTTATAAATTCGTTGTGATGGGAATTAAATCACGCTTCCCAGGTCACAGGTTCAAATCCAGAGAAGGGTAGGATATGTGCACCTTCATAAACTGGGGTCCCCTCCCTCATTTATCTCTATTGAAATAATGTTTACAAACTTAGGATGTGGCATGTAACACAAGTTATTGGACAGGTAGCATTGAGTTATAAAGTCGTTGTGATGGAAATTAAATCACGCTTCTCAGGTCACAGGTTCAAATCCAGAGAGGGGTAGGATATGTGCACCTTCGTAAACTTTAGTAATCAAATCGCTCCACAGAAGGAGTCCTTTTTCCCATAAACAAGAGGTCTCATACACCAATTTGGTGTCTGGCTTGGCCGTGACCTTGAAATTAGATTATTATTATTATTATTACTTCCACCTCCTTACTCCCACCTCGGCCGAGGGACGGTTCTTAACTTCAAAAGAATGTTGACATTCAGGATAAATATTATGACTTCTTATAATTTATGTGGAATTCTCATTCGGCCAGCCCAATATCGTCTCTGCTTGCATCGTTTTTCAGTTTGGCTGTAGTGCGGTGCTCTGGGTGTTGTGACTCTCTTCAGGTGTATCCTCAACACAAGCTGTGTCTTCTCCGAATTCCTTTTGTTGGCTTGTGTATGACATCTCTTTAGGACAGGCTGCTCATTCATGCTCACTGTGTACAGACAGGCTTTCTAGCAGGTGCATTCCATGTGAAATCTCTAACCTTCAAAGGACTCGGAGGTGAATTGTCTATCAATTTCTGGATCTTCAGGCTGCATTGAAACACATCTTGGATATCCCTTAGTTAGAGGCCTAGGCAGCCAGGAATGCAGAGCTAACAAAAATAAATGGACAATCAAAAGAAGCAGATAGAAAAAAAAATTGGTAACAGATAGCAACATGCAATACCAGTGGATTCTGGGCCTTGCAATGAGCTCCCACTCCTTGGCCTCCTTCCCAAAGGTTTCTATTAGATCAGTCAAGTGGCAGTTCAAGATGAGGAGACAGTTCAGCAGGTTCCATGAGAAAATGGATATGAAAATACAAATTTGGACCTCAGCCTTCTGGTGGTCGTCAAGAGAGAAACCCTCGGTAGGCATGTTTTCTTATAAAAATCCAAGTTGGATTTTATGCAATGCAAGGCTGTTTTGTTGTTAGGCCAGTGCATTAAGATAAGATATATAATAGTAGGCTCTTCGGTTATGTTGAAAGGCCTGCTAGAATAGCCCAGTAGGTAAGTAAATTTTTTAAATTTTGGGGGTTCTTGAATCCCAGACAGCTTTCGTTTAACATGATCAGTATCCGTTTCAGTTTTAAATAAAAATTTAAAAATCATAACACCGACATCACATACGGCTTGGCAACGTTATTGCCGGTATCA
Source organism: Picea engelmannii (assembly GCA_009831015.1). NCBI lineage: Eukaryota > Viridiplantae > Streptophyta > Pinopsida > Pinales > Pinaceae > Picea > Picea engelmannii. The sequence continues at coordinate 72,705 of ML819241.1, forward strand.
CGTTTTGTATTGCACGTGTCGACATTATCCATGCACTCCTGCTTAAATTCGCCAAATATTTTATTTACATTTGCCTTAGAAACTTTTCCTTTCTTTAAAATTTTCTTTTTTATTTGAAAATTGCCAAACACAAAATTTCAAATTCGAATCCAATCACCAAATGTCCCATTTTTTGGAAGAAATTCGCAGAATTTGGTTACATAGTCCACAACCCCTCAAGAGCAGTTAATAGCAAAGTGAAACCCAATGAACCAAGTTCCTATAATCTTTGCCGTAAACGCGGTCATCCAAGTTCCTATAATCTTTGCCGTAAACGCGGTCATCCAGTGATCAATATTTGTTTTAGAACATGGATATTATTTACAGAAGAATAATTTTTCTCTTAGATGGACCAATAGGGCATTTTGTTAGCCACCTGTCAATAACATGACTCCACTAACCCTAAAGGAAAATTCAAATCCAGATTAGCAATTAGCATCTATAGTGGTCCATGTTCATTTTCGAATCCTGACATCGTATACTGCATGACATCCTAACTAACTTGGTAGAAGTTTTCAATTAAATCCCCCCCTAGAGTAATTCCCATAAATTCCCAAATAAATGAAAATTCCACCGAATGCCTCGATATGGCTATTTTGCTCATGAGAATCCACTTTGACTCTAAAATTCAAGGATAAGAACCGATGTTGGAAAAAATCAGATATTCCAATTCTAGAAGGCAGATCCACTACCCTTGCTCTGCCCAATCATAACATCCTTTGCCTCGTTAATTTTCGCTGCTAGATAGTCGCTTCCACCACTGTCTGGATGATTTGCAACCATCACTCTTCTGTGTGCCTCCTTAATCTTTTCCATAACAACTCGTTCCCTGCAATCATATAATTTACCACAAAGTTGAGAATAAAAGAGGAAATAGCATTTTAACTTCAAAAGCTAAATCACTTCCATGCAGCAACAGTTACATATACAGACGCTTTGGATCAGCTATTTTATTAAAAAAAAACAAGGCATACATGAAAAAAGCAGTCTACGTAATGGTCACGACTCACACACTCCCCTATGATGCTTTTCTTAAATTGCCTTCTACAGCTTTTTTACGAAGTCCAGAGATTCAAGTTTACCTTACTCCAAGGATTAAGGCGGCTTCTCTTCTTGTCATTACAGGTTGGAATCCACCTTCATAAAATTTTCGCATGCGAGGAACAACTGGCCGTACTTTGAATGCTTGCCAAGCTTCCAAGGCATATTTGCTTGCCAAGGCAATAGCTGCCACTGAAACTCCTGCTGCAAGTGGATGAACCTGCAAAACAACATTCAGAAATTCCTTTTCAATACGTTTGAAAGCTAGTTCTCCCTTGAAAATGGCAGAGCAGCAGTAATCAAAGTCATAGTTTACATTTGATTACAAGTTTGAACAAATGCATCAGCCCGTTGCCCGCATTCTTGTTTGATATCTAAATATTTTTTTTATCAAACATTATCTCTAATCATATATCCAAGAATTTGAGAAGAACGTCTTGTTGGGCACCTGATGTCACAAACTTCAAGCTATTAACCAATCCTCTAAACAAATAAAAATCCCAACACAATTTACCTTGGCTAACAGACACGGTCTATTAACTTGAATTAAGTCCCAAATAATAGAGGGATATTGATGGCAGTTAAAACCAAATAATGTAGACCTCAGTGTTTCACGTGTCCCCAAAATACACTACTACACAACTACTTGTGGTTAAGACAAAACCTGGTACTTGAAAGTTAATCCGAAATGTAAGCAATGGGATCATAAAAAATTGTCAAACAGGTTGAAATGGTAGGAATTGCTATAAATTCAACTTCTTACTAAGACATCAAAAACTCTAGTAAATAGCAATGTTAATTACTAACAAAAAGAGCTTTCCATTCGAACACAAGTATCAAAGGATTCACAGAGAGTTATAGAAATCCCATGCCAACCTCTGCTACATATTCTACTGAGATTTGATGGAGCTTCAAGAAAATGCAAGGGAAGTCAGCGCAAAGGTAGTTATCCTAAAACAAGAAAATAAAATTGCTACATGGGTCTAAGAAATGCCTCCAATCATAAAGCAAAAGTAATAAGCTCTAATTCAAGGCCTGAAGATTGCAACAAAAGTTGACAATTAGAGGAAATTTCAGCTCTAGATGCCAGCGTAGCCAGAGGCAGATGAAGGAACCTAAACCCCCTAACAATGGACCAAGTAGACATGATCAATAACTTAGTAGGAAAACTAAGGACAAATAAACTAAATGCAGACAACCTAGGGATCGAATTGAAAGCCAATGAATACAAGCTGAAAACATTTGAGATGCAGGCAAGATGAGATCTATATTAATTTGATATAATGGCCCATTTTTGCCATGATTAGAGTATAGCTAACATGGCATCAAAAGATATGTTACCTCAGTCAAATCTTGCAGAACTTAATGCAAAGACAAACTCTGGGGGCAGAGAGCCATGGATAACTTCATATTGCACTTGTCAAAATTTAGAACCTTAAAGGAAATCCATGAGTTGCATCATGAAGAAACCACAGCAGGGCAAGGAAACAGAGGGGAGATCGCCAGCTACAACCAAAAGACCCATAAGTCTCATTCGTGTGAAAAGAGAAAGGAAACTTGAACAAGCTTCCTTAACTTAGTGTCAAGCAGTCACCACCTATGAAGAAGCAGGTGGTTCCATACACATTCTATAGGGGTGTGTGACCATTCATCCCAACTTCACAGTCATAAATGCTTCCACTGATCAACAGCCCCCTTGGGGATGTGCCAGCCCACAAAGAGCAAATATGTCACTTGTTTTAAGGATTCAAACCTTGGTTGGGGCAATAGCTACTACCTGCTTTCACCGACCTGGTTCACCTCTCGTGACAGAGACTCAAGAGAACCAGAGAGAAAGAAAGAAACTATATTAATGTCCATGCAAGACCAGAGTAGGAAAGTACATCAAATAATAGTAGCAACGAGGAAGTCCCTAAAGCATCTCCAAAAACAAGAAAGATCAAAATAAAAAAACTAATAAGGGGGTAGACCCATGAGGGAAAACCCTAGAAAACGTAGTAGAAATAGAAAATCTATTAAAAGAAACACCCTTTAGTAGGGGAAGCCGACAAAGTCATGAGCAACAAGACCCTAGCCAACGTCTAAAATAGAGGTGGTGTCAACATCTCAGTCAGTGACCATGAGAGGGCCAATGCTAACCCTAGTACTAGTAGTAGTAATGTCCTCTAGGGAGTGACCTAGGCAAAGAGGGCCTCACTGTCCAACCCTATGGGAGCATCAAGAACTCCTCGTTGTGGTTCTCCTAGCCTCCAAGGTTGATGAATCTCTTAAGGAAAAAAATTGGTGATATGCAACTGCCCATGAGGTCTGAGTTAGGAATGAAGATGGAGGTTGACACCTTATAATGGAGGTAAGAACCAATAAGCTAGGGTAGCCAATGGTCACTCACAAAAGGGAGTATTGCCTCACAGATCTACTAATATATGAGTCTACAACTTACAATATCTACTCAGTGCTCGACACCTCTAGTGGTTACAAAACTCGAGGAAAACCCCCGAGTACTTCCCCTCATTTCGAGGATGGTAGCTAGGGTAAACTCTAGAATCTTCAGGGCACCAGGCCGATCAATAACAAGGCTCAAAGCCATCACAATACTATATTCGTTAAGAGCTCAACATGTCACTTGAGGGAATTGAACCTGGGTGGGGAGGATAACAATCATTCCTCCCAACCACTCGAGCTAAAACCCAATTGATTGTTTCCCTCTCTTTAAGGGAGTGAAGTCAAAAGTTCTCATCCTCTCATTACATATGGTGATCAATCTCAACTTGTAGCTAGTGCGAGTGAACCCTCGGCCAACTAAGGGGTATTGTGAGGCCATGTGACTAGTGTCACCACAATGAATTTGGAAGAATAATAAGACCATTGAATTTGGAAGAAGAATGAGACCATTAACAATCTGTGAGATGTGCTCAACATAAAGGCGTAAAAGGCAATCTTGTTAGCTTTTGGAGTAGCTTGGGCATGTACTTCTGCATTGGTGGTGCCTAGCATGCAAAGGTGTCTGAGCAACACTCTCTAGATATAAACCTTATTGTTGAAGTGGCTTTTATTTAATGACTAAAGTGACTTTTTGTAAAGTTGAGTGACTTAAGTGATTTAAGTCATCTCAACGAGAGATTAAGTCACATTGGTTGATCTCAAGCATAGAAAAAAAAATCGGCAATTTTTTCGAAAAAATCAAGGAAATCGCGATATTTTCATCAAAACGATTTTTTTTTAAATTGTGATTTTTCCCTTTTTGAAAAAAACACCATTTTTTTTCAAAAAGTCGCGAAAAAATCGTGGGGCACAGGCAGGCCACGGGTAAAAAGCTCGATTTGGTTTTTTTGGGTGTCATTTTGCTTGGAGGTTTTGAGGAGCAGCAAGGGGAGAGCTTTGTGGAGTCCATTAAGTGTATTGGAGGTGTGCAAAGGCAAGGAAACAAATTCATCCACAAATTTCATAGATTTTGTTGGTGGAGCAAGGTTCAACCTATTGGAGCTTGGATCTTTCAAATTTTCATTCACAACCTCCAAGAATAGGTATGTATGCCCTTCCCAAGTTCCCAATTTGTATGCTAATACACTTGCATGTTTTCTTGCTCGTTTGTTTGCTTAGATTTAGTTTGTTTTTTTTCGTTTGATCATCTTGAATCTTGCCAATAATTTCATGCACGTAGAACAAAGAAAATGTAAGGGTTTTTTTTTGGAAAAATTCAATGGGGGTATTTAGCTTGCCTTTTTAGATTTTTAGCCACCTTCTTAATGCCATTTTTCATGGCTAATATTCTTCTTTACATGGCTGATTTTTTAAATTAACATGCTGTAATTTTTTTTTCAAGTTGGGTTTAATGTTTTTTTTGTGTGTTTTTTTGCCCTAGGTCCATTCCCACTGCCCAGAGCACTAAGCAAACATGCCTAGGGCCTTGGATCCACTGTGGGAGTATGGTGAACCAGAAAATGGAACAAATCGAAACAGTTTAAATTGCAAATTATGTGGGTTACATATGACAGGAGGAGTATACATGTTGAAATACCATTTGGCCAAAATCTCGGGCCATGATGTTGGGCCTTGTTCAAATGTGAGCCCAGAGATTATGAGACTTGCCCATGATTCAATTAATTCAAAGGAAAGAAAGAAGGAAGAGGCAGCAGCAAAGAGAGTTAAATATGCATCTTTTAAGGAAATTCAAGGTTCAGGAATATTTGTCAGTGCCACTGAGGGTAGTGGGAGGGGCTCCACAGCCACAGATTCACCTGTTGGGGGGAGGATCCCATCTTTCTTTGTTCCTAGAGCTAGAGCTGGAGCACAACCATCAATTAAATCGGTGGTTAAAAAAAGGGAGCAGCAAGAAGCATGCAGAATAATGGGGAGGTGCCTTTTTTGGAATGACTTACCTCTCACCATCACTAGAAGCAACCCATTTTGGCAACCAATGTGTGATGCCATTGCAGTTGTTGGCCCGGAGTTTAAAGCCCCTTCATATGAGGAGTTGTGGGGGCCTATTCTTCAAGAAGAGAAGAAGGACATCAATGTCAGGTTGGCAAAGTTCAAGGAATCATGGGAAATCTCTGGGTGCACAGTGATGTTTGATGGATGGACAAATGGGAAGGGTAGGAGCCTTCTCAATTTCTTCGTACATTGTCCTAAAGGTACCATGTTCATAAAGTCAGTTGATGCATCTGCACATGTGAAAGATGCAGCACTATTATGTGAGTCGTTGCATGGGTTCATCGAGAAGATTGGTGTGCACCATGTGGTGCAAATCATGACAGATAATGCAGCGAATTATGTGGTTGTTGGTAGGATGCTCATGGAGAGGCATAGCACAGTGCTTTGGACTCCATGCGTTGCACACTACATTGATCCGATGCTTGAGGATGTGGGGAAAATTCCCTTCATCAAGGAGGTGATTGAGCAAGCGAAGAGCATCCCAAAACTCATATATAACACACACACACCAAATATAGGGAGTTGCGACGTCCAGCAGTCACGTTTTATGACACACTTCCTCACCCTCCAGTCTTTGCTTCAATGTCAGTATGAGTTGAAGCAAATGTTTGTTTCTAGTGAGTGGCGTGATTGCAGATATAGCAGGTGAGTGGATGGTAGAACCATTGCTAGATTGGTGTACATTGACTCCTTCTGGGAAGGAGTAGAAGAAGTTTGCTCAGTTGTTGAACCTTTGGTAAAGGTTTTGAGATTCGTTGATAGTGATAAGCTCGTAATGGGCTATTTGTATGAGGCCATGGATAAGGCCAAATAATCTATCCAAGCTTATTATGAAGGAAACGGTACCCCTAGGTACAACAGACAGATGATGATATGGGATTTGATTGATAGTCGATGGACCGGAATGCTCCATCGACCCATCCATGCAGTTGCGCTTTTCCTCAATCCTGCATTTGCTTACAAATGCAACTTTGACTTTGATGATGAGGTGATGGATGGCCTCTTTACTTGTCTTCGGAGGATGGTACCTGATGCTAGCACTCGCGATGAAATAAATCGCGAGATAGAAATGTATCAAGAATGTGCTGGATTATTTGGCTTTGAAGATGTAGTCAGGCTAAGGACCACTTTGATGCCACATAAGTTGTTAGATTTTTAAAATTCAATTATGTTTTTTTAATTTTAAAATTTAAATTTTTATTTGAAAGCCAATTATGTTCATTGTTTAAAACTTTGATGTTTTCTTTCTTTCTTATTTGTTGTAGATGTTTGGTGGAGGAACTATAGCACAAAAGCACCAAATTTACGAAAAAATGCCATGAGTATACTCGGTCAAACCTGTAGCTCTTCATGTTGTGAGCGCAATTGGTGTATTTTTGACAAAATACACTCCAAAAGACGCAACAGGTTAGAACTTTAACAAAGAAATTAGCCAATTACATTTATTGTAATTTAAATTTATAACCCTCAACACTCATCAAGTTTCTTGTGACCCTCTTAGAGGTTGGCATTCCCACGTCTTAATGACTTGGTGTACATCCACTACAATCTATGGCTTTGGATGAGGCAGATAGGGATAGAGTTAGAAGTGGATGCCATTTCTTTGGACAATATTGATATATTGTCTAAGTGGAGGGTGGAGGTTGAGGTGCCTCTCTTCGATGAGGCACCTGCATGGTTAGAAGAAGGGGACCAAGAGTAGCAGCAACAGGAGGACAAGGATGAGGAGGAGGAGCTTCATCCATACACCATGGAGGATGATGAGCTAGTTGAAAGTGGAACACCACTTTCTACACAGATTGAAGTAGCTAGTCCTCCATCCACCATTGATGCACGACCAGGACCTTTTGCATCTAGTTCAAGGCCTGGCAAACA
>ML819242.1:0-47983 GCA_009831015.1 Picea engelmannii
GTTCGTCGATTGATCGCCTGTGCTCCTCGCAATCGACCATTGAAGTAAGGGGTGAAAAAGGGGTTTTTAGACAAGTTCTTGACCAAATACAAATGAAATGGTAAAAAAGAGCTCTTACTCTTATTTATTTCATTTTTTACCCTTTTTCATAATATTTTATATTATATAAATGTGTTTGGTTATAAACTGTCAAAACTAATAGTCTCGTGAGTGTCTTGTTTCTTGCAGGAAGAATACTAGAGTCCTAATTAACAGAGTATGGATCTTTGTTCTGTAATTTGTTTTCTCTTCATTACGCATATCAAAATTTTTAGGGTTTTTTAGTAAAACCTCGAGTTCACTCTTCGTTCGTTCTCGTGCTCGAAAATTTATGAGAACGCAACCGAGTATACTTTTGTCGTCCTTTCATACTCGTCCTGGTAACACAAAAAGTGACACACATGGAGTATCATTTAAGCTCTTTTCACACTCCATAAAAACAAAAAGATTGCCGAGTGACATTGTTCTGTTCACGCTCGTAAAAGTATTTGAATAAAACATTCAATGGGCAATAGTTTATCACTTTTTCGGTCCAATCGAGCTATTTTACGAAAAATTAACTGAGAGAGTTCTCTTTAAGTGTTTTTCAGACTCTATAAACATGAAACCCCCCCGAGTTTTCTATCTTTGGACTCGTTAAACAAACATCGAAAGACCCACATGGGACCAAACCACTCCTTCTTAGGGTTCGTTAAAAATACTCTGAGGGACTCGTCTGAAGGATGAGCTTACATTACAAGAATATGTTATCCTCCTCAAGATTTTGTAAAAATAAAGAGGTACTCACCATAAATGGTTGGGGGGAATTTAGGAAAGAAATGTGTCTCTGTATCCGTGTCAGTGGCCGTGCTAGTCGCTCTTGAACATGACACCCCCTTTTTTCATTTGAATCTGGGTTGGGAAATCCATTTGTCTCTCGTCTGACTTTCTACAAGTTACATCTTGGGTCATCTTTGAGTCAATGCTGCCAAGACTATCGTCGTGTCATCCATATATTCAAGAGCAGTCTGAATAAGCCCTCTCTTGAGTTTGCCATCTGCAATTGTTAATTCCTACCATGTCGGCCTTCCCTGTGTCAGTTTCAACTCATATTCATGTTTCACTCTATCCTAAATATGTTACTTATTTCATGTCATTGATGGGGGATCCATCAAGGCCCTCATGTGACGAGTCTCTTCCTGTCAACTTAAACTCATTATCTAGGGATGAGACTTAGAAATCATTTGGTACCTTAGAGCATGCATGCCCTAATGGAAGGTTTCTTCGCTCTTGACAATGGAATCACAACATTGGTCCCTGATCAAAATATTCCATCGAATGTTAGACTTCAGCTCATTCATTCACATTTGTTGGATTGTACTAAGGTACCTTGGGAGTCATTGACATCAATGGTGATTTCCCTCGCACTTGTTAACGGTTTTCATCAATGACTGGTAATCAAGTGGTTTCTGCCATGTTTGACTTCAACACTTGTAATCAGATGGTTAGATTCGTACTTACGGACGACGGGATTGAAGACCCTGGATATTATCTTTTTGGCCTAGGTTGCGATGGATTATTTATGATTTGAATTGACACACAGATCCACTTTGTATGTCTCGTGGCTGTGTCTTAATTTACACTTTCTAATACATAGATCCATGGTGTATTTTTGGTGGCTATGTAGAATATTGACGACATGGATCCACGGTGTATAATTGGTGGCCATGACTTACATTTATGAGTTCAATAATTTGTAGTCTGAACATGGGAATGCTTACTTTAGATATGGTATCATATTGTACATATGCTTGTTTGTTTGTAGGTTCTCGATTGGTGCGTTGTTTGTTCCCGACACACACACATATTTTACAAAGTATTTCTGTCATCACCAGTTCTGACCTCATACTTTGGGGGGAATTCTGTTACACATTATTTTAGTCACCCTCATGATGACTTTACAAGCATGTAATCAGGCCCTCAAAATCATCTTTTGCATGAGAAAAGTGACTGCTTTCCTCCTCTGCAAGACTACTTTTTATAAGGACGCCATAGGCTACCCATAGTGTACAATGCGTAAATCAAAGATTTCCGCTGACTGCTCTATAGCTAGCCTGCGGGATTTCCGCAGGATGCTATATAGGCAGGGTGCGACGATGTTTGAAAGACAAAAGAGGAAAGGGGTTCAAGAAGTTTCTAGAAGGGGAATATTCTGGAATGTGAGGTGGTGTCCGTATGGTTACGATCCTACTGACTTCTTTGATCTAGTGGGATCATCCTCATCCCTTTAACCACTTCAGCTTCTCCTATATAATAATGGGCTTCTCATGAAAAATGTTAAGCATGGTTAAACAAAGTTGAGCAAAGGATTTCTGGAAGAATAGGCTGGAGATTGTGTGAAGAGCACTATTTCAGTTGATGTTTGAGGTCTGCATTCATCCATCAAGCTTTTGAAGATCACCTTCAAGCAAACTTTGGAATGAATATATGTGTGTGTTGGAACGAAGGACCACTAAAAGGGAACTTGTGACATCAAGGCATTTCAGTTGTATATTCCACTTTCATTCAATATAATACAGTGGCATGTTTCTTTCCCATAAAATTATTCTCATTTTATTACACGACTCCTTGATCACATGTCTAAGTTTTCATTGAATCTATCATAGTTGCTTTCACTTTGGTTGGTTTGTGTCATTGCAGATATGGTTTCACAAGAGCACTGGAGCGAAGCGGGAACAACAAAGATATAAGGAAGAGATCTCAAAGGTAAGTCATTGATTCCTTCTTTGACACTTAGATCAATGATTATAACTTAGGGGAAGAGCCATGTCCTGTCCTGTTTTGTTCTAGATCCAGGTGGATCTAGGGAGATTAGTTTATGTATGCATTTACTGATTTATCCTATAACAACTCCTCAGTCATAGCCTTGATAGTACTATGGATGAAGTGAGTGCATTGGTCACTCATCAAAATCCTTGGGCATCCAAATCTAGTGATCACTTTCTCAAACAGGAAGTGTGTTGTTGTCTCTACGTTGCAATCTTTTACTGATGTTGCTTCTGCCCATCTCATTAAGTACTATGTTGCAGTAATGATATACCTTTCTCCTGACCTCTTTGCTGGTGGATTAATTGGTCCCACAAATTCTATTTCCCATTTGTTGAATACTTGCAAGGTTACTTGTGGTCTTAGGGGCATCTCATCCCTTCTATTAGGTTTTCCAACCCTCTAACATACATCACATCTCTGGCAATAGTCCTTTGCATCTCTGTGAATGGTCAACCACCATAGTCATGCACGCAATACCTTCTGCGCGATAGATTTTCCTGCATAATTTTCTCCATCTATTCCTTGATGAGCCTCTTCTATAATCCAAGGCCTTTCATGTTATAGTACACATCTTCTCAAGATGTTTTCTGCGCCCATCTTGTATAAATGTCCTATAATCAATTGATAGTCTGCAACTTTGACGACCATATTTTTATTCTGTGCAGTGTTGAATTCTTGTGGCCCAGTCCTTGTACTTAAGTACTCAATTATGTCAGCAAAATATTCATCAGCTACTTGGACTGAAAATAATTGTGCATCAGGGAAGTTTTCCTCAGGCTCCTCTCCATTGGTGATCCTTAACAGGTGATCTTGTCCTGCGTTCAAATCCCTTGGTTTGACTATCACTTCAAAGTCAAATTCCTGAAACAATAGTAACCATCTATAAATCCCCCCCACCCCAACATTGGCTTGTTGACTAGGTATTTGAGGGATGAATGCTCTATGGACATCTTAAAATGTTTCCCAAGTAAATAGTGTCTGAAATTCTGTAGTGCATATACCATTGCTATACCTTCTCTTTCTGTAGTATTGTAGTTTTGTTCTGACTCTGACATTTTTATGCTTGCAAATGCTATAGGATGGTTTAATTCTCCTGCTCCTGGTTTTGCCAGAATAGATCCAAGTGTTATGGCTGATGCATCTACATGCACATGAAATGTCTTTTCCCAATCTGGGAATACTAGTATAGGTGTTGTTACCATCTTCTCTTTTAGAGTGCCCAAACCTCACCGAGAGTCCTCATTCCACTGAAATTTACTATATTTCTTAAACAGTTTCTCCATTAGCGTAGTGATCTGTGCATACCCTTTTATGAATTTCCTGTAGTAGTCTATGTGGCCCAATGTTGCTCTCAACTGGCGTATTGATTTTGGTGGTGGTAAGTTGACAATCACTGCAATCTTGGAAGGATCTACTAGCAAGCCTTGTTTTCACACTATATGGCCCAATAGTATTCCAAATGGCGTCCCAAAAATGCACTTCTTGATATTCAATGAGATCTGACATCGCCTACATATTTCCAACATCATCCTTAACACTTCCACATGGTGTTTTAACAGAATGTATACGGTCCAATCATCTAGTTACACTTCTAAAAACTAATGGATGAATTCTTTGAATGCCACTATGACTATTCTTGAGAATATTGATGGTGCATTCTTCAGTCCAAAAGGCATGACTGTGTACTAGTAAGATCCCCATTCTATGGAAAAATTGGTCTTGTACCCGTCTTTTGGGGATATCTTAATTTGATGGTAGCCTGAGAATCCATCTATGAATGAATATGCTTCCCGACCTCCTACATTCTCTAATACCTAATCTGTGAAAGGGGTGGGAAAAGGGTCAGAAAGCATCATTCAGTTTCCTCAGATCTACACAAATCCTTATCCTTCCTTGATTCTTCTCCTGAACTACAATAGGGATTATCCATTATGATTCTTCTACTAGTTCTATGATTCCAACTTCCAACATTCTATCAATTTCTACTTATATATTGGATTCAGTCTATATGGTCATTTTCTGAATGATCTAGCCTCAGGTTTGAGAGGTATCTTCATCTCTCCTAGCTCTCATGCTATGCCTTTCATCTCTGTAAATGTTTTCGGTAACATGTCACTATATTCGTGCAATAACTCTGTTATTCTTTCTATTGTTTGTTCATCCTAGTAGTCTCCAATGTTGGCCATCTTGGGATTATCATATGTCCCAATGTTTACTTTCTTCACCTTGATTGGTACAAAAAATACTTCTGATTCCAGGGATGGGCCTTCAACCTCTCTCTCTCCTTCGATCTCTGTAATTTGGGTATTCTGCGTGTCATCTTCATCTGGTGCTTCTTCCTACACATGATAGCATGACAATAGTTCTTTCACTATCTTTCTATTCTGTTGTTGACCTTCTCTTATGAGTTCTACTTCTGGTTCTTGAATGAATATTACCCCTCTTATCTTCTTGAGTGCTAAATCAATGTTGGGGTTCTCATGTTCAAATGAGAAAGTGACTATAAATTTCTCCTGTAATGTTGTCCATTCTGCAGTGCCTTTGCGTAGTTCCTGGTCCACATACTGGTTTTCTATAATTCCTTCTAGTGTATGAATAAAGTGATGAGGCCATTCTTCTGGTGGTGTCAGTGTCCATAGTGTTATACACTTCTCCCAGTGTTCCAATGTTGACCCCTATCCATCATATTTCTGCATCATTATGCTCTTCTACTCTATGCCAAATCTGATGCGCAGTAATCTTTTACATTGGTACCAGTCCTCAATTGTCTCTTTGTGCACACCTCACCATCTTGTAGGTGTTTCCTTGAGTGCTATGTCCAGGGCTAAGTGCCTCTTATTTTATAACACTTCATCTTTGTATCTTGTTAGAAATTATTCTAAGTCATTCACCCCATGAAAATTGAGAGGTTCTCTGATTTCTGTACCCACCCATCTTACTGTGTGGTCTATTCTTACGCACCTTCTTGTGGATACTTCATGTAATCTCTGCTGCCAATTATCCAACTCTCTATCTAAGTCTGAAGTACATGATGTGATACTTCTCCAACTGAGTACCCCATCTGCAGTTGGATTCACATAATCTTCTTCTCGCACAATGGTTCTTTATAACTGGTTGATTTCGTCCATGTCTAAGAAAGTGGGTTCTACAAACCTTTCTCCTTCTGATGGATCTAGTGGCACAACGAATCTGTATTCTCCTGATTCGAATGTCATCTTCCTTGTCTTGAAATTGATTATGGCATGGTTGTCAAACAACCAATCCAAGCCAAGAAATGATGGGTAAGGTGTTGTGCCATCCACTATTTCTATCACTTCAAAATCAGCTTTAGTGCGCACTCCATCCAGATCTACTGTCACACCCTTTAGCCTTCTAATTGGTAGAACCCTATGTTGATTTTCTAGTTTCAGCTGAACAGGTGAATATCCTAATGTAGGCTCTCCCATACATTGCCATGTCTTCTTGGGTAACACATTTACTTCAGAGACTATATCTAGTATAATATCCCCCATGTTGAAATCTCCAATGTTGGCATTCAGTCTGAACTCTCTAATTGTTCTCCTCCTTGTATGCATATGGTTAACCATTTTTTTCTCTAGCTTCCCCTATACCTCTATGTTACATCTTTCTACCATATTTTGTAATGCTTTAGAAAATGATGGATCATTTAGTAGTTTAACACAGGATTGCAGAAAAGCCTTTATAGTACTTACTTGTCCTATGGGTTGTGCTTCATTAGTGTGATCCAGTGACGAAGGAATCTCGTACATTGGTATGTCCTGAGTATGTTGCACAGTTGATGTAGATGCAACATATGGCTTCAATAATTCATGTATGGATTGATTGAATGTCTCCTTTTTTTTCTGCGCATCAAACTTCTTTTGTGGTTCAACATTCTTCTTCACCCATTGATGTTGTGTTGGATCTTGTCTTACTGCGTCATATCCTATATTATCTCCTCCGTGCGTGACTATGTTGATATTCCTTCCATCATCCTTTGCTTCTACATAAATCCATTGAACATTCTGATTGTTCTGATTTATCTTTTCATGGATCTTCCCCAATAGTGTCGAACAATCTTTTGTGTCATGGGATGATGCACGACAATACACACATGTTGCAGGTGGAAGTGGACATTCTCTTTCATAGTATCCTGGTTGTTGACAGTTATGGCATACCATCGGTCCTATGTCTCTTCCAAAGCCTCATCTACCTCGTCCACCACCTCTGTATCCAGCTCAATCTCCTAGCGATGCATTGTACGGAGGAGCCTGATTATACTGCGCCAAATTATACTGTGGCTGCATGGTATTGTACTACAATTGCACAGTGTTATATTGTTGTGGTGGAGTGTTATATGGGGATGGTATTTGGTTAAAATATGGTGAAGGTTTCCCTGCCATCATTTATTCCTACACCCTATAGGTGTCTGATGTTCTTTCCCTCCTCAGCTCCATTTTCCTGCAATCTTTGTCATCATGGCCCACTGACTTGCAAAAGTTGAAATATGAACTCTTAGGCACTGTATGGTATTTTTGAATCATTGGAAAACAATATGGATCATGCCCCTATGTCTTACAAATCTCACAACATAGTCCTCCTGATGACAAAGGGTTTGGTAGTCCTATTTCCATGTACTGTGCGAAAGTTAGGCATTCCTTCTCGTGGTGTCCTTCTGTCCTACATGTGGTACACCAAACAACTTCTGTTTTGTCCTTACTCATGTTTTGGTTCAATTGAAATGTTAAATTCTTCAGATCCTCCTTCATCTCCTCTATCCCTGGATCTATCTTCTGATATTGGTTCTCTTCTAGTTGTAAGGCTTCCTGTAGAGCCTTTGTCTGAGTTTGAAACTCCTGTTGTTTCAAAGGGTATTTCAAGTGTGGTAGCATGGAATTCACAAGCATATGTCTATGTTGCATATCTGTCATGACATACTTCAGCTTTCCCTTCAATCATTTGAATCTCTAGTCAATATCTCAGAAATATTCCCCTCATTTCTGTTTGATCTCTATCATCTCATTCATGTACTGATCCTCTGAACTAGACTTATGGAATTCATTTATCAGCAACTTCTTGATATCCACAATCGTTCTGGTTGTTCCTAGTGGATTGTTTGCAACTAAGCTCATGTACCAATCCAGTGTGTGGTCTCTTAGTGTGATAGCTAACTGCGCAAGTTTTGTATCCTCGTCTGTGATCTTCTTTGTTTCCCAGATATTTTCACAGATGAACAAGTGCTTCTCAAGGTCCTTAGATGCCTCTCCCTTGAATTTTGGTAACCTGATGGTGGGATCATGCCCTGCCATCCTGAATGATGAAATACTAACTCTACGCAGTGTAGATCCTTGACTAATGCTTCATGAATTGGATCCCCCAGTTGTTTCTCCCTGTGTATATGTACTTCCTGTTGCATTTCTTCCATTGAAATTCGATTGTCTAAACGATGGTGTTCTTTTTGGTGTATTAGTCGCACATGGGTTTATGGGTTCCATAGTGACACTAATATGGATAGGATTTTTTCCTTCGGTTCCTGCCCTTGGACCTCTTCTCTTCCTTTCATATGTCACATGTAGGATTTCCTCAATCTTCTCCACAACCCAGAGATCCTCTACCTCTTCTTCATCACTTTCCAAGACTTCCCTCATGACTATGGCTATATTCTTATTGTTCATCTTGTATTGGTAGGGTGATCCACTACACGTTCTTCCATCTGTTTCCATGATATGATTGATCGGGTCTTCCTCCATCATGATTGGATCCAAGGCCTCCTCCTTATTTCCTTTATCAATCTCTTCCTCCGTTTCTCTGGCTCATGTTAGTGCTTCCCCCCTTCCCCCATGCACACAGGGAAGTTTAGTTATCTGATGCCATTGTCATTACACCTTTGTTATACAATAAAATCTTGATGGAAGTATACAACGATCTGATATAACTACCTCTAGGTCCCTTTAGGAACTCTTTATTTGCTGCATTGTAAGACTTCACAATATCTACTACAAATTCTGTGATAAATCCCGTAATAAGTTTGTCTAACCAGAAATATACTGCATGTGTAAATTTATTGTCAACTTGTTGTAACTGCGCGATATCCACATAATTCCACTCTAGGTGTTTGATCCGATTTGTAGGGTGGTTTTATTTCAACCTCAATATCCACTCCTGCAACACATGCGAGAAGTCACATAAAATTACTTCATGCAAGTCGTTAAATATGTACTTGTCCAAATATTTGTGCGATGTTAAGTTCGAGTTTATGTTATCTTTCTGCGCAAATTCCAACTCCTTTGTTTTCAACCATCTCTCGATCTCCGCCTTCGTTGGGTTCCACGGTCTAAACATCCCCTTTTATATTCTCATTCCTTTTAACGTTTTCTCACTAGATTTGACATTCTTTTCATGATTCTTCAGCATATCTCATTCACTCAATCCCATTCTGTTCCAACCAACAACATAACCATTTGTTGGTATTAAACTATTCTTACTACCTTTCTTGGGCTGACCCAGGTTCAGATCTACCATGGATTCCAACAAAACCCCTTTAAAACTATCAACCCCTCTGGTAAACCAGAAGGCAACACAATACACAGAGTGCACTTCGCACTCTCACCTGAGATAGTTCTATTGGTGGTTGCAACGCTTAGGTGCTTGTAGCCTAGGAATTAGTGGGGATATCGGATTAAAATCTATGATCTTCATTTGTTACTTTAATCATTTAGTTTATAATGGATATCCTGTCATTCTTATTCATGCATGCAAAATAACATATCTAACTAGTCATTCACGCATTTGTCTAACATCAAATCATTGACAATAAAGTAAATACACAATATTCAATCACATAACACATGATCTACTGTGGTTAACCCATCTTGGGCTACATCCACAAATATTTGGCTACTCTGCTCTTTTATTATGGTGTTTCCAAAACTACAACGTTGTGTGCATTACAACTCTCCATCAAATGGGTCGAGATATACAATGAGGAAGACTAGATCACACCAGGCTCCTTAGCCTGTGATCTAACCCTCAATATCTACCCTATTTCCCCTCCTCGCTGAACAAATTACAAAACAGATTATATTTACAGTCATTCTTTTGTGCTCTCCTCAAACCTAAGCATTAAAATACAACAACTACTGAACAATGTTCAAACCTCGACCTAGACCTTATAGGTACCTACTTATATGTGTTTTTGGCTTACCAACCATTACATATTCTTACCAAAACCATAACCCTATCATGGCTAGGTCTTCTTGCATGTGCGCCTCGCATGTTTTCCTCTTCTGCATGCATGTCTGTCTTGCACGTGCTACTTTTCCTGCATGCATGTCTACCTTACACGTGTTGCTTTTCCTACATGCGCGTCTGCCTTGCACGTGCTGCTTTTCCTGCATGCATGTTTTCCTTACACGTGCTTCTTTTCCTGCATGCACGTCTGCCCTACACGTGCTTCTTTTCCTGCATGCCCATCTGCCTTACACGTGCTTCTTTTCCTAAAAAATGAGCCTGCACCCAACAACTATCTCAACTAGGGGAGGGAGACATAGATCACACAATTGCTTTTGCAAGTAGGAAGATATCTATAGCAGAGAATAATTACACTACTACTGAATGAGAAGGATTGGAAATGGTATATACACTACAAAAGTTCAGACATTATTTATTGGGGCCTCACTTTAAAATGTAAACATACCATTATGCACTAAAATACTTGGTGAACAATCCAGTGTTGTGGGGAGAATATGCATATGGCTACTATTGTTTCAGGAATACGATTTTGAGGTTATGGTGAAACTAGGGAAGTTGAATGCAGGACCAAATCATTTATCACACATACTATCAGGAGAAGATGCAAGGAATTTAGATGACAACTTACTATATGCACACCTATTTTCAGTTAAAATGGTGAATGACTACTTCACATACATTGTGCAGTTTCTAAGTACAAGAATGGCTCCAACGGACATGACAATTGCATAGAAGAAATAATTAGTAGTTAAAGAAATAAATTATCAGTTGATTGCAGGGAACTTATACAAGTTGGGTGCAGACGAAATATTGAGACGATGTGTGTTGGAACATGAAAGGCGTATGATACTCATAGAAGCACATAAAGGGATTGCAGGAGGACATTACGTAGGTAAAGAAACTGCACAGAAAATTCTGTGCACAGGGATTTAGCAGTCCACACTTCATAAAGATGCTAAAGAGAATTGTCAAGCATGCAATGTTTGTCAAAGGGTGGGAAAACCATCCAAGAGGGATGAGATGCCTTTAAATCCACAGGTTACATTGCAAGCATTTGATAAATGGGCCATATAATTTGTGGGGCCAATCAACTCATGAGAAATAATATAAGGGGAAGGGTACACAATCATTGTGATGGAGTATTTGACAAGATGGGTAGAAGCAACACCAGTAATAGACTGCACCGCGGAGACTGCTACGTGATTTATATTTGATAATGTAGTCACATAATTTGGATTCTCGTGCATATTACACAATGATCAAGGAACACGCTTCTTGAATAAAACAATTGTAGCATTGACTGAGGAGTTTCAAATTCATCATCAGAAGAGTACCCCATATCATCGTCAGGCCAATGGGATGGTAGAATCTTTCAATAAAATCCTGGAGAATGCTTTGACAAAGATTTTCAATGTAGGGAGAGATGATTGGGACTTAAGAGTTCTTGCAGTTTTATGGGACTACAAGACTACAAGAAAAAAGTTGACAAGGAAGACACCTTTCAGGTTGGTCTATGGGAAATAAGTAGTGATGCTGATGGAGCTTATTCTACCTAGCCTGGGTGTTGTGACAATTATTGATCTTTCAAACTCTGGCGTAGTGGAGGAGAGATTGTCGTAGTTGTTACAACTTGAGGAAGATCGATTTCCTGTAGGTTTCCATCAACAAGTTCAAAAAGCAAGAGAGAAGGCATGACATGATCAACACATCAAACAAAAAAAGGTTCAAGTGGGAGACTCAGTATTACTGTATGATAGTAAGTTTATGCAGTATCTAGGAAAGTTTCAAATGCATTGGTTAGGACCCTATGTAATTCAAAATGTGACAGAGGCAGGTGTTGTGCAGTTGGAAACCTTGAATGGAGAAGTCCTTGGAGGAACAATGAATGGGAGTCAGATGAAACTCTATAGAGACGACCAACCATCTACGCATTAATATGAACTCCTCCAGACCACATGCATCATAGTAATTGTACTATAGTAGGGAGGTAAAACACAGAAAAACCTACAAAAGGTAGAAAAAGGATGAAAAACATGTAAAAAAGTAGAAAAAGGAAGAAAAGCAAATAAAAAGTAGAAAAATAAAAAGAAAAAGATTACAGAGTACAAAGGCATAAGAAACTGTGAAGAAGGAATGATTTTAGCACTATCGGGATGAAATTGTGTCAATTAAGAAAACAACACACAGAAGCAAAAGCCCATGAAGCAAACAAACATAGAAGAAAGAACAATTGCGTAGTGTAGTACTGACAAGACCGTTAAAGGCATTAAAGAATGGAAATGATAGTTAAAAATCCATAAATCACAATATGCACTGGAGACGCATAGTCATATATAGAAGGTGTTGCCGAGGATTAGAACAGACTGGAAAATCCAAGGAAAAATCTGGTGGAGGATTGGCATTAAAGTCACATTAAAGAAAGTATTAATGGAAGATTCTTACCAGATTTGACACTTCTGGTGGGCGCGAGAGAAGTTATACAACTGAAGAAGGGTGTTAAAGTACCAAACGGCCCGACAGAGAAGGTTATTCACAATTATGCAAAGTTGTGAGCATAGATAGAAAACTTGAGTGAATTAAAGACAACTCAGATCTGAACTACAACCACACGAAAACAAACATAGGGTAAGCAAAGAAACATGTCGCATGAAACAATGGCCCCACCGAAAGTTGGAACACCATCAACAACAACACAAAAGTAATTGAAATTACCACCAGTTGCACTGGTGGTCGAGGAAACACCTGGAGCTTCAACTTTGCAAGTAAACTTTCGCAGGGACTATATATCACTGTGAAAAGACAATGCAACTCAAGTTAAAGTACTTGCAGATGGAAAATACCAACTAGTCACACCACCAATCCCACCTGGTGTAAGTGTTGAAGAAGACATGATAGGCAAGATTGCCACCTTGAAGGTTGTAGATCACGATATCATGGACGAGAAGAAGTTTCTCGAGCTAGCAAGGGAAAAGTATTTGTGTGCCAAGAGCATACCAGGAACATGAGAAATACTACTTGAAACACAGATGTGGGAAATATGACTTGAGAAATCAGGGATACTATATCTACTAGAGATTCCCCACTTTGGAAGTAGCCTAGAAATCAACTACTCAACTACATCCATGGAGGAATGTTGTGGCTTGACCCACCAATATTGATTGATACTGAATTAATTGCATGGATCATAGGGTTACCAAAAGAAGGAGAGGATCCGACCACATTGTTCAACAACAAAGCAAGGGAGAAAGTAAAATCAGAAGCCATGAAGGAGAAGTCTCACACCTTCAGGGGAAAAAACGGGTTGGATGTCGCGAACATCAATGATGAAGGTGTCTGATTTGCAATGCAAGTGTTGGCCTGCAAATTGTTGAAGAAGTGTCGCAAGGACGAAGTACCAACCATAGTAATCGCAGCCGCAAAAAAATGCTCAGAGGGGGTCCAAATGAATTGGGCCACATTTTTGGTGAATCAAATTTTGACAGACTGCGTAGAGGCCCAAGAGAAAGGAAAAAAGTTTCATTATGCCTGACTTCTTATTTTGATTGCGCTGGTAGGATGGCAGGAACCGGGTTATTACCAACATTTGAGAACAACCGGTATAGGTAATGTAGCCACACGGTATGCCAACTTATGGCATATGCCAAACAAAAGGAGACAAACAGACAACAATGTTACTTTTTGTTGAAATATTGTAACTGCAAAGAATATTCTACTTATTATTGAGTTACTATATTATATATCAATCCCCTTTTGTGGATTGATCATGTCAGGCTTTTTATAATACCAAACCCCCTTTTGTGGATTGGTTAAACCCTAATTATATGTTGCTAATTAAGAAGTCGGACCCCATGCCTAATTAAAGTGGTTTTAGCCACTAAGTGAAGAAGTCGGCCCTGCTTAATGAAGAGACACCACCCTAGCATCTGCTAGCCAATATAAATAAGAGTGGAAGGCTCCTCATTAGCTCACTCACTCAAGTCACTCATCTAGTGTGCAAGTTTGAAGGAAGTTGCAGTTGGCAATTACTGGAAGAAGGAAGAGAGAGGGACATTTCTCGGTGTTGGATACTCTCTTTTGTTTGGTTTATTATCTTGGCATTGTATTGGAAATCTACATTAAGGAAGTTTTTGTTGGGTTTTATCCCCCATGAGGGTTTCCCAAGATAAATGTTGTGTACCTTGCGATTGTGTATCTTTCAGTGATCCTACTTATGCTATTATTTTCTAGTAAATTGAAAAGAACTTAATAGTATCTCTAAATTTAACAGATTTTATGTATACTTTGACTCGATCAAGTACATCATAGAAAATACATCTCACATCATAGCCGAGACAATAGAAACCTACCGAGACATTGGGTGATTCAAAGCAGGGATGCATCATATATACGTTTAAGCAAAAAGGGACCCTGCGTGCCAGTGGTTGTCTACCAACTACAAATTAACATCATAGGATGGATGCCTGATTGATAATGATTGGGAATATGACTAGAAAACCCCAACAAAACAAACGGTCCACCTAGGAGAGGAAGAAGAACACGACAAGGGTGAAGAAGAATTAGATGAGGGGCAGGGAAATGACCACAATAATGGAATAGGAAATACTCCTGGCCTATCAACAGAAGCAACAAAACAAACAGTCCCCACAGTGGGAGTAAAATGAAAAGACAAGGGGAAGGAGCCAGTAGGAGGTGCGCACAAAAAGATGAAAGTGCACAGGGAACTCCCTATCTATAATATGAACAATGGAGACATGGATAAAATCGATTACCAAGTAAGTGATGTCACAGAGGAGGCCATAAAGGAAGTGATCCAGGTGGATATCGGTGGCCACCCACCTTTTTCGACTGGCTCAAAACAATTTTCTGGCAATTTTGGCAATTTACTATTTTTAGCAGGTTTTAACTTCCGGGGCCATTTTGAGGGCCTAAATGAAGGATTTTCGAGATATAGGTCCTCAATGATAGACAAAGGAATAATTGATCCCCCAAAATGAATCTCCTCGACGATACCTTTCCAACGACCTATCATACGCCTAAAACGAAGATCGTATGCAAAAGTTACGACCCCGGGAAGTTGATGTACTAACTTACCCAAATGGGGCCCACATGACTTTTGGCGCTTCATCTCCTAGGGTTAGGTTTCTAGATGTATAGGGTTTTTAGCATTCCTGTTTATTGTAAAAATGCCTTCAAATCCTCATTGTAATCATCTTCTTGCGAATGCGAGTAGCCGTCACATCTCTTCTCAGAGATAAGATGCCACCCTTCTAGCGAGTCTTTCACTCTGTATTTTTACAGTCTCTGTACATTTCTTTCATTAATAGAAATCGTGTATTACTATATCTCTTTGTTTATGGTTGCATATCTGATATATTTTTGTTATATTATTGGATATACGTGATATCTCTGTACATTTCTTTATTATATCTCCGCTCTCATTTCGTGTTGAAAATAATCTGGATCAGTGGTATCAGAGCAGGCTTCTCTTGCTCATTTTTTCAGTGCATGTCCCTGACGAGGTCTGAGTATAAAAAGTTGGGTCTCAAGCTTGTCTCTCTTGAAGACAATCTCTCTCGCACACCCAAGAAACCCTCAGTGGCAGAAGAAAAGAAAAATGATGGAGCAGACGATCCTATCAATCTGTTGCTTGAGAAAGCTCTCATGCAACAGAGGGATGAAATGATGGAGAATTTTTCCCACATTCTTAAATGCCTGCCGATAGCATCAGGCGCATCTTCATCAAACGACCATTTTGGAGGCACCTCGCCTTTAAAGTTACAAGTTAATTTTGATATTCCTGTATTTCAAGGATAGATGGATGCAGAAGCCCTAGAAAAATGGTTAACTCTGCTAGAAGGTTATTTCTCTGTTCAAAATTTTTTCGACAAATAAAAGATCACCTTCACACTTCTTAAAGCTCTCCCTCATGTCAAACATTGGTGGGAAACTTACTGGGAGCAAAGTTCCACAGAGGAGTTCGGAATATATCGGGCCGATCCCACTTGGGATTTTTTTGTGGATGCGGTAAAGGAACAATATTACCCTATTGGCAACTATGAGGACCAGTACATGAGATGGACCAAACTGCGGCAAGAGAGGGGCCAAGAAGTTCCAGAGTTCACCAATACCTTCCATACCTTGCGCACCAAGCTGGGTATCAAAGACTTCGAGTGACATTTGGTTTTGAAATACTGTGTGGCTCTACACAGATACATCTAGAATGAAATGGATTTTCTGGACATCTCATCACTCGGTGTTGCTTATTGATATGTTGTTAAAATTGAGCAGAAATTTAAGCACCAGAACAAACGGGAATTTAGGTCTGCAAATTTGCAACAACCAAAGTATGGCAAAGACGACCCTAACAAACAGTCTCCCGAAAACCTATCCAAGACACAAGAAAAGAAGGGTCACGGGAAGACAAAGAAGGACACCGAAAAATGGTGTGATTTCCACAAAATCCCTTGGCACAACACAAATGAATGTCACTCAAAACAGTCATTGGTGGACGAGGTCAAAGACAAGGAGCCAAACCCTGATTTGGAATCTGATTCTGAAAATATTGGTAGATGACAAATCATTGACACAGACCCCACTGCTATTGTCGCGACCACAACAATTCAACCAGAAGAACCAACAGATCCTGAAGAGGGGGAGCACCCTTTTCATTCACAGATGTGGGTGAAGGGGACCCCACTGCATTTTATTGTTGATAGCGGAAGCCAGAAAAACCTCATCTCAGCAGAGGTCGTTAAACAATTGGGATTGTTGACAACACCACACCCACAACCATACAACATTGGCTGGCTTTGACAAGGACGAGATCTCCGTGTCAGCCAACAATGTCAATTTTCATACGACATCCAACCCTTCAAGGATGAGGTATTATGTGATGTTGCCCCACAGGATGTCTGTGATGTTCTCTTGGGACAACCATATATGTGGAGATGCCATGATGTTTATGACTCTTGACCCCGTAGTGTCATTGTTACTTTAGGGGGTCATCTCTACAGAATAATAGAGGTAGTTCCAACTATTGTTCCACATAATTTTTTTCGCAAGGTAGTATCTCATACTGCAAAATTCAACTTCTTCACAATATGTTCAAAAGGGGAACATAAGGACACTGCAACCACTACAGCCTCGCCCCCTGCACCTTCTATCCAACAGAAGCAAGTCGAAAAGGTTTCATCAAAGCACAAAGATTCCTTCTACAAACCTTCCTCTCATGTAGCTCGACTTTTTGAACAACCTTAGCTTCAATAGGTTCATGACAGACTTCCACAAACTAAGCAGCGCGACTTCTCCAACAATACAAGCAGCTCACCCAGATGCAGAGCCAACAAACGCTTTTCCCTCTCCCCCGAGAACTCAACGCAATGGAGACCATTGCTTCCTAAGGAGGGAGGATTGATCCAGGTGGATATCCATGGCCACCCACCTTTTTCGACTGGCTCAAAATAGTTTTTTGGAAATTTTGACAATTTACTATTTCTAGCAGGTTTAAACTTCCGAGGCCATTTTGAGGGCCTAAATGAAGGTTTTTTGAGATCTAGGTCCTCAATAATAGTCAAAGGCATGATTGAGCTTTCAAAATTAATCTCCTCGACGATACCTTTCCAACGAGCTATCATACGCCTAAAACGAAGATCGTATGCAAAAGTTACAACCCCGGGAAGTTGATGTACTAACTTACCCAAACGGGGCCCACGTGACTTTTGGCACTTCATCTCCTAGGGTTAGGTTTTTGGATGTCTAGGGTTTTTGAAATTCCTATTTATTGTAAAAAGGCCTTCAGAGCCTCATTGTAATCATCTTCTTGCGAATGCGAGTAGTCGTCACATCTCTTCTCAGAGATAAGATGCCACCATTCTAGCGAGTCTTTTACTCTGTATTTTTACAGTCTCTGTACATTTCTTTCGTTAATATAAATCGTGTATTACTGTATCTCTGTGTTTATGGTTTCATATCTGATATATTTCTGTTATATTATTTTATATACGCGATATCTCTGTACATTTCTTTATTATATCTCCGCTCTCATTTCGTGCCGAAAATAATCCGGATCAGTGGTATCAGAGCAGGCTGCTCTTGATCGTTTTTTCAATGCATGTCCCCGACGAGGTCCAAGTATAGCAAGTTGGGTCTCAAGCTTGTCTCTCTTGAAGACAATCTCTCTCTCACACCCAAGAAACCCTCAATGGAAGAAGAAAAGAAAAACGACGTAGCAGACGATCCTATCAATCTGTTGCTTGAGCAAGCTCTCACGCGACAAAGGGACAATGTAATGTACCTAAAAAAAAAACTATCTATTTTTTGTTTTGTTTGTACATTTATCATTGAATAGTTTCGAGATTCAAGAAAGTAAGCTTTTTGTTATATATCTTGAGTCTAAGAGTTTGTTAGAGTCCTTACCGTCGTCGACTGTCCTTACCATTCAACTTAAATTTTTCTAATCGACGATATAATAAGTGTTTACTTCTCAATTCAATGTTTATTTAGAGTCCTGTAATTGTAATTACTTTCCTATCTGTTTGTACCTATAACACTACCATAGTCTTAACAATACAAACGACTTTGGGATTTTATTGCCAAGTCCTTACGCGTTAGATCCTACATAGAAAACATTACCATATGTTTACAATACAAACGAATTTGGGTTTTATGGCCTAGGCCTCATGCGTTAGTCCATACACATACTCATACGATGAAAATGACCAAATGGACTTAGGTAAAAGTGGTATTAGTCTATACTCCTCTGTGAGAGTTTAAATATAGGCAGACTCCTTTATTTTTAAAAGTATCCGGATACAGGATAATGGTTAGGTAAGACCCTTCCGGTTAAACTCAAAGTACGAATATTTCATAATCCTCCACCCATGCTAGTAATCCTATTCGGCTCCACCTGTTCGTAACATAGCATCAACTGTACATGTAATAAATGCATTCATTGTGATTTAGGGTTTAGGTATGATATGCACTTACCCATCCCATTTGGCTCCACTTGTCCGAACGTAGTGTCAACTGTGAATTGTATTAACTGCATTTACTGTGATTTGGGTTTAAATATTTCCATGAGTCGCACCGGCTGCACTTCTTTACTCAGTAGCTCATTAATTATGAAAGGAGGGGTAGGTCCGATATGCACTTAATCATGGCCAGGGAATTAAAGGAGGTAGGGTATATGTTGCAGTCGAGGCCATCACCTATCCTGCTATCCAATATGGACGTGACAAGTTGATCTGATCACCTGGTCATTCGTACCCGCAGACCTCATTCTCCGAGGAAGGGATTAGTTAGGTTGATGGATTCTATTGTGGAGAGGTCCCTTGGAAGTCTAACTCTGTGACTCCGATTTCTTGGCGAGGAGAAAAACAATGAGGTTTTTCTCATAGTGGAGGCGACATCGTTATCTACCCTACTAGTAAGGTTCTTGTTACTTCTGTATCTCTAGTTCTGAGATTTGTGGCCGGTTTTTTTCTTCCTCTTGCAACCACTATGGGTGACCTACATGCCGTAGTGATTATACTCTCTGTAAATGGTTGTTCTCTTTCTTCCAAGACTCCAGGAAGGTTTTGGAAGTTCCTCTCCTCTACTAGACAGTTTTATTACTGCGTCCTTATCTGTTCTGGAAATTTCCGAAGGGGCTGGATACCTCGTCCCTTTGTTTCTTGGTGTTTTCACAGGTAGATTGTCTCTAGGGAATTATGTTTTCCACTCTGCTTCGCTATCCTGTATCATTGTTTGGTATTGAGCTTCTGCGGGGTTTCCTGGATTCCATTCCAGAAACTACGTTTATTACGATGAGGGCGTTGCACTGTAACTGCAGTATTTCCTTGTCCATATTAATGAATTTTTGTTGTTTCATTGTTTCTAAACTTCCCTCATGGCTGGTTATACTATATTTAGTGTTTGAATAGGGTTTTCCCAACCCAAATCCACTCTTCTGCCTCAAAGGGCCCCTTTTGCTTGTATACCATTCTCACCAATCAACCCGTAATCCCAATGAGAGAGCTCCTAAAAGGACCTTTCCTAAAAGTGTTTTCCAAATATTGGTTTGAATGGTACTTCTCGGTTTGAAGGCTTTATACCATATAACTGGTAATTATTTACGGGTTCTGTAATGGCTTTTTGTGGTCCGTCGATAGATTAATTCAATTCGTATTACTTAAATCCTTTCTTTGTAATTTTTTAAAGGAACGAATTCCTATATTTAACATTCATGTTAACTGTATCTTCGGTTTTATCTCTTTACGAAGATTTTATTTAGTAGTTATCGGTATCTTATATGTACCTTAGAATATATTCAATATATGTTTAATGTCTCTGGAATCGGTGCTAGAATATTGTTATATTTACAAAAGCCGTAATTTTCTTGTATAACTCTCTTTTTGAACTAGACGTTGTAACTAATGATGGGACCCTGTTTTGATGCGAGGGTACCCATCAGCTTAATCAAGCTCACTCCTCCCCTTTTTGGTTGGTGGACGACCACGACTGGGAGATGGATCATACCCATGGAAAAATCCAAGATAAGTACAGGTTCTGTCAATGATGTATTTCCATTCTGTAGATAATTTCATTCAACCTCCTTTCGTATAATTCTAATATTTCAATGGCATGTTTAGTTACTAATATTTTATTTATACAAATTTTGCAGAGTCCTTGTCGGTAAGCAGCTTCAGATATCCGCGTCCGTCCTTGAAGATAAAGGTACTCGGGTTCCATGCCCGTAACCCTCACTGTCTCATTCCTTTATTTCTAAAGGAAGGGCATGGTCCCTTTCCAGTCCTTTTATTTACTGTGTAGTTATGTTCTGGTTTCGGTACCGTTGAATAAGGGTAACCCGTCTTGTGATGGCAATTTCTATCGTTGGAAAATAAAACGCCGTATGGGATGTTCATTTGCTTCAATTCCGAACGAGATATGTAATATTATTCTTAAAATAATTACAGGGTTTTCCCTTCCGCCTACTTGTGTTGGCATACTGGTTATTTTATTGGTTTAATATAATAGCGCCATATTGGCTACTTCCTGGAAAGGATTTTGAAAATGAAAAAGGTACTCGGCTATTGCCGGCTATATGTATGCCTTGTTTATAATTGACTCCGGATCGAAAGATGGTAAATGAATTCAATTTTCCCTTACTGTACTTTGTGTTAAAGGCTTTCCTTTGAAAATTCTAGGTGATTATGTTTTATTTACACAGTTATGAATTTACTCAGGGGTATGTGCTAAGTTTCAAGATGTCCCCTCTTCCTTGGGCCTTCACGCCTCTCATGATTAGTTCTGGTAATTAAACTATGTTAATCCGATTTACTCCAAAGAATTTCCCAACATTTCAACCTATAATTTTTCATTAAACACCGGTTTGATATAAAGATGTGTAAATGATGTAGGTGGTTTTTGGTATTCGCAAGATCACTTCCGTAATTTAAATATACATATAAATCTTAAACACTTGCGATTAGGGTTATCTCCCGAAAATCATCACTGTTAAGCTGGTACATGGAAGAAATCTTAGTTAATTACTCTACTACTGCACGTTCTTTTATATACCCGAAAATATGTATATGTACATATATATATTTATATCTATACACTATGCAGTTTTCCATTTACATTCAACATATAGGTAAACTCAAATCTGCATTGCATTTTACTTGTGGGATTTTCAACAACAACGCTTTACCTTACTACAGTAGTAATCAAACCACAACACAAATCTTCTTGAATAAATTGACTAGGCAAATCTTTTCAGCTAGTATACTTTCGGGGATTAGTATTCATAACAGAAATGAGATACAACAAAGATAATCCATTCCGAACTAGTGGGGAGACATTCTAGCAGTTCCTAAGTTTCCAATATGACGCATTCGATCTTTCATCTTTAATATTATTCCTAATTAGAATTAACAAATTCATTCTTTCAAGTATGTAACCATTTAACATTCAGCCAGAGAAGGGACAAAAATAACATATCTGAAATAATACGCTGAAAGACAAAGGGAACAACCACGTTCCTCCCAACCGTAGAACAAGGCAGCGAAATTACTTGCCCGATTCACCCCCTAGCCTGACCATGAATCCATGAGGGAAAACTTGGAAGAACTTCTCTTCAACAATGTCCTACAGCTCCAATATTTTCCCTTGCCTCACACTCAAGCAGTGTTCATAACAACAAGTAAATCAATAGTCTCCTTCCCTAGCATACTTGGCAGCGTCTTGCCTCCTCTCATATGTTATTTATCATTTGCCTAGGTCCTTTCCCTCGGGAATTTTTGCAGCTTTTTAAATCCCTGATTTTCAGGGGCTGCCAATGGCCAAATCACTGATTTTCCACTTGTAATAATCAGCCCAGAGGTAGTTCCAACATGTTCCCCACTCATGGAGTAATGGTCAGCTAAATTTAACATGGCTGTTCCATTTGTCCTCCTGCAATCAATATAAAATATTCTGTTTTCATACAAGTGCCATAGTCAAATAGTTAGTTGGGTCAAATCAGATCTCTACCCAACAGTCAAAATAATTAATTACAATTACCAAATTCGAAATTCGGAATTTCCATAAATGGAAAGAAAATTCCAAATTCGAATTTACTAAAAACAGAATAAATTTCCAGCAATTTTAAATTTCAAAAAATATTTTATTTTTGGGGATGTCATAGATGAAATGATGGAGAATTTTTCCCACATCCTTAAATGCTTGCCGATAGCATCAGGCGTATCTTCATCAAATGGTCACTTTGGAGGCACCTCGCGTTTTGTGTTACAAGTTAATTTTGATATTCCTATATTTGAAGGACAAATAGATGCAGAAGCCCTAGAAAAATGGTTAACTCTGCTAGAAGGTTATTTCTCTGTTCACAATTTTTCCGACAAAGAAAAGATCACCTTCACAATCCTTAAAGCTCTCCCTCATGTCAAACATTGGCGGGAAACTTACTGGGAGCAAAGTTCCACAGAGGAGTCTGGAATATATGGGGTCGATCGCACTTGGGATTTTTTTGTGCATGCGGTAAAGGAACAGTATTGTGCACCAAGATGGGTATCAAAGAATCCGAGCGACATTTGGTTTTGAAATACCGTGGGTCTCTACACAGATACATCTAGACTAAAATGGATCTCCTCGACAATACCTTTCCAATGAGCTATCATATGCCTAAAACAAAGATCATATGCAAAAGTTACGACCGCGGGAAGTTGATGTACTAACTTACCCAAATGGGGCCCAAATGACTTTTGGCGCTTCATCTCCTAGGGTTAGGTTTTTGGATGTCTAGGGTTTTTGGCATTCATGATTATTGTAAAAGGCCTTCAGAGCCTCATTGCAATCATCTTCTTGCGAATGCGAGTAGTCGTCACATCTCTTCTCAGAGATAAGCTGCCACCATTCTAGCGAGTCTTTCACTCTGTATTTTTACAGTCTCTGTACATTTATTTCATTTATAGAAATCATGTATTACTGTATCTCTATGTTTATGGTTGCATATCTGATATATTTCTATTATATTATTGGATATACGCGATATCTCTATACATTTATTTATTATATCTCCGCTCTCATTTCGTGCCGAAAATAATCCGGATCAGTGGCATTAGAGCAGGTTTCTCTTGATCGTTTTTTCAGTGCATGTCCCTGACGAGGTCCGAGTATAGAAAGTTGGTTCTCAAGCTTGTCTCTCTTGAAGACAATCTCTCTCGCACACCCAAGAAAACTTCAATGGAGGAAGAAAAGAAAAACGACGAAGCAGACGATCCTATCAATCTGTTGCTCGAGCAAGCTCTCACGTGACAGAGGGACGAAATGATGGAGAATTTTTCCCACATCCTTAAACGCCTGCCTATAGCATCAGGCACATCTTCATCAAATGACCACTTTGGAGGCACCTCGTCTTTCAAGGTACAAGTTAATTTTGATATTCCTGTATTTGAAGGATAAATAGATGCAGAAGCCCTAGAAAAATGGTTAACTCTACTAGAAGTTTATTTCTCTGTTCACAATTTTTCCGACAAAGAAAAGATCACCTTCACACTCCTTAAAGCTCTCCCTCATGTCAAAAATTGGTGGGAAACTTACTGGGAGAAAAGTTCCACAAAAGAGTCTGTAATATATGGGGTCGATCCCACTTGGGATTTTTTTGTGCATGCGGTAAAGGAACAGTATTACCCTTTTGGAAACTATGAGGACCAGTACATGAGATAGACCACACTGCAGCAAGAGAGGGGCCAAGCAGTTCCAGAGTTCACCAATACCTTCCATACCTTGTGCACCAAGATGGGTATCAAAGACTCCGAGTGACATTTGGTTCTGAAATACCGTCGGGCTCTACATAGATACATCCACACTGAAATGGATTTTCTGAACATCTCATCACTCGGTGCTGCTTATCGATATGCTGTTAAAATTGAGAAGAAATTTAAGCACGAGAACAAATGGGAATTCTGGTCTGCAAATCCGCAACAACCAAAGTATGACAAAGATGACCCTAACAAACAGTCTCCCGAAAACCATTCCAGGACACAGGAAAAGAAGGGTCACGGGAAGACAAAGAAGGACATCGGAAAATGGTGTGAATTCCACAAAATCCCCTGGAACAACACCGATGAATGTATCTCAAAACAGTTATTGGTGGTTGAGATCAAAGACAAGGAGCCAAACCTGATTCATAATCTGATTCTGAAAATACTGGTAAAGTACAGATCATTGATGCAGACCCCACTGCTATTGTCGCGACCGCAACAATTCAACTAGAAGAACCAACAGATCCTAAATAGGGGGAGTGTCTTTTTCACTCACAGATGTGGGTGAAGGGGACCCCACTACATTTTATTGTTGATAGCGAAATCCAGAAAAACCTCATCTCAGTAGAGGTCGTCAAACAATTGTGATTGTCGACAACACCACACCCACAACCATACAACATCGGGTTTCTTCGACAAGGACGAGATCTCTGTGTCATTCAACAGTGTCAATTGTCATACGGCATCCAACCCTTCAAGGATGAGGTATTATGTGATGTTGCCCCACTGGATGTCTATGATGTTCTCTTAGGCCAACCATATATGTGGAGACACCATGTTGTTTATGAGTTTCGACCCCGTAGTGTCTTTGTTACTTTGGGGGGTCATCTCTACAAAATACCAGAGGTAATTCCAACTAGTGTTCCACCTAAAAAGTGTCTCAAGGTAGTATCTCATAGTGCAAAATTCAGCTTCTTCACAATCTGTTCAAAAGGGGAACAAAAGGACACTACAACCACTACAACCTCACCCCCTTCACCTTCTATCCAACAGAAGCAGGTCGACAAGTTTGCACCAAAGCGCAAAGATTCCTTCTGAACACCTTCCTCTCATGTAGCTCAACTTGTTTAACAGCCTTAGCTTCAACAGGTTCATGACAGACTTCCACAAACTAAGCAACGCGACGTCTCCAACAATACAAGCAGCTCACCCAGATGCAGATCCAACAAACGCTTTTCCCTCTCCCCTGGGAACTCAATGCAATGTAGACCATTTCTTCCTAAGGAGGGAGTATTGATCTAGGTGGATATCAATGGCCACCCACCTTTTCCGACTGGCTCAAAACAGTTTTCTGTCAATTTTGACAATTTACTATTTTTAGCAGGTTTTAACTTTCGGGGCCATTTTGAGGGCCTAAATGAAGTTTTTTCGAGTTCGAGGTCCGCAATTATTACTGAAGGCATGATTGAGCTCCCAAAATGAATCTCCTTGAAAATTACCTTTCCAACAAGCTATCATACACCTAAAACGAAGATCGTATGCAAAAGTTACGACCTTGGGAAGTTGATGTACTAACTTACACAAACGGGGCCCACATGTCTTTTGGTGCTTCATCTCCTAGAGTTAGGTTTTTGGATGTTTAGGGTTTTTGGAATTCCTGTTTATTGTAAAAATTCATTCAGAGCCTCATTGTAATCATCTTCTTGCGAATGTGAGTATCCGTCACATCTCTTCTTAGAGATAAGATGCCACCATTCTAGCAAGTCTTTCACTCTGTATTTTTACAGTCTCTGTACATTTCTTTCATTAATAGAAATCATGTATTACTATATCTCTGTGTTTATGGTTGCATATCTGATATATTTATGTTATATTATTGGATATACGCGATATCTCTATACATTTCTTTATTATATCTCTGCTCTCATTTCGTGCCGAAGATAATCCAGATCAGTGGTATCAGAGCTCCTTGCTCTTGATCGTTTTTTCAGTGCATGTCCCCGACGAGGTCTGAGTATAGCAAGTTGGGTATCGAGCTTGTCTCTCTTGAAGACAATCTCTCTCACACACCCAGGAAACCCTCAATGGCAGAAGAAAAGAAAAACGACGAAGTAGACGATCCTATCAATCTGTTGCTTGAGCAAGCTCTCACGCGACAGAGGGAAGAAATGATGGAGAATTTTTCCAACATCCTTAAACGCCTACCGACAGTATCAGGCGTATCTTCATCAAACATCTATTTTGGAGGCACCTCACCTTTCAAGGTACATGTTAATTTTGATATTCCTGTATTTGAAGGACAGATAGATGCAGAAGCCCTAGAAAAATGGTTAACTCTGCTCGAAGGTTATTTCTCTGTTCACAATTTTTCCGACAAATAAAATATCACCTTTGCACTCCTTAAAGCTATCCCTCATGTCAAACATTGGTGGGAAACTTACTGGGAGCAAAGTTCCACATAGGAGTCTGGAATATATGAGGTCGATCGCACTTGGGACTTTTTTATGGATGCAGTAAAGGAACAATATTACTCTGTTGGCAACTATGAGGACCAGTACATGAGATGGACCACACTGCGGCAAGAGAGGGGCCAATCAGTTATGGAGTTCACCAATACCATCCATACCTTGCGCACCAAGCTGGGTATCAAAGACTCCGAGCGACATTTGGATCTGAAATACCATGGGGCTCTACACAGATACATTCAGACTGAAATGGATTTTATGGACATCTCATCAGTTGGTGTTTCTTTTCGATATATTGTTAAAATTTAGCAGAAATTTAAGCACCAGAACAAACGTGAATTCGGGTCTGCAAATCCACAACAACCAAAGTATGACAAAGACGACCCTAACAAACAGACTTCCAAAAACCAGTCCAAGACACAGGAAAAGAAGGGTCACGAGAAGACAAACAAGGACACCGGAAAATGGTGTGATTTCCACAAAAGATCCTAGCACAACACCGATGAATGTCGTTCAAAACAGTCATTGGTGGCCGAAATCAAAGACAAGGAGCCAAACCCTGATTCAGAATCTGATTCTAAAAATACTGGTAAAGGACAGATCATTGACGCAGACCCCACTGCGATTATTGCGACTGCAATAATTCAACTAGAAGAACCAACATATCCTGAAGAGGGGGAGCGCCTTTTTCATTCACAGATGTGGGTGAAGGGGACCTCGCTGCATTTTATTGTTGATAGTGGAAGCCAGAAAAACCTCATCTCAACAGAGGTTGTCAAACAGTTGGGATTGTTGACAACACCACACCTGCAGCCATAAAACATCGGGTGGCTTCGACAAGGACGAGATCTTCGTGTCAGCCAATAGTTTTGATTGTCATAGGACATCCAACCCTTCAGCGATGAGGTATTATGTGATGTTGCCCCACTAGATGTCTGTGATGTTCTCTTGGGCCAACCATATATGTCGAGATGCCATGCTGTTTATGAGTCTCGACCCCGTAGTGTCATTGTTACTTTGGGGGGTCATATCTACAGAATACCATAGGTAGTTTCAAGTATTGTTCCACCTAAAAAGTGTCACAAGGTAGTATCTCATACTGCAAAATTTAGCTTCTTCACAATCTACTCAAAAGGGGAATAGAATGACACTACAACCACTACATCCTCCCCCCCTGCACCTTCTATCCAACAAAAGCAGGTCGTCAAGGTTGTAGCAAAGCGCAAAGATTCCTTCTGCACACCTTCCTCTCATGTAGCTTGACTTTTTGAATAGCCTCAGCTTTAACAGGTTCATGACAGACTTCCACAAACTAAGCAGTGCGACGTCTCCAACAATACAAGCAGCTCACCCAAATGCAGATCCAACAAACGCTTTTCCCTCTCCCCCTAGAACTCAACGCAATGGATACCATTGCTTCCTAAGGAGGGAGGATTGATCCAGGTGGATATCGGTGGCCACCCACCTTTTCAGACTGGCTCAAAACAGTTTTCTGGCAATTTTGGCAATTTACTATTTTTAGCAAGTTTTAACTTCCGGGGCCATTTTGAGGGCCTAAATGAAGGTTTTTCAAGATCGAGGTCCTCAATGATAGCCAAATGAATGATTAATCCCCCAAAATTTATCTCCTCGACAATACCTTTCCAACCAACTATCATACACCTAAAATGGAGATCGTATGCAAAAGTTACGACCCCGAGAAGTTAATGTACTAACTTACCCAAACGGGGCCCACATGACTTTTGGCGCTTCTTCTCCTAGGGTTACGTTTTTGGATGTCTAGGGATTTTGGCATTCCTGTTTATTGTAAAAAGGCCTTCAGAGCCTCATTGTAATAATCTTGCGAATGCGAGTAGCCATCACATCTCTTCTCAAAGATAAAATGCCACCATTCTAGCGAGTCTTTCACTCTGTATTTTTACATTCTCTGTACATTTATTTCATTAATAGAGATCGTGTATTACTGTATCTCTGTGTTTATGGTTGCATATCTGATATATTTATGTTATATTATTGGATATACGCGATATCTCTGTACCTTTATTTATTATATCTCCGCTCTCATTTCATGCCAAAAATAATCCGGATCAGTGGTATCAGAGCAAGCTACTCTTGATCATTTTTTTAGTGCATGTCCCCGACGAGGTCTGAGTATAGCAATTTGGGTCTCGAGCTTGTCTCTCTTGAAGACGATCACTCTCGCACACCCAAGAAACCCTCAATGGCAGAAGAAAAGAAAAACAACAGAGAAGACGATCCTATCAATCTGTTGCTTGAGCAAGGTATCACGTGATAGAGGGACGAAATGATAGAGAATTTTGCCCACATCCTTAAATGCCTGCCGATAGCATCAGGTGCATCTTCATCAAATGACCACTTTGGAGGCACCTCGCCTTTCAAGGTACAAGTTAATTTTGATATTCTCGTATTTGAAGGACAGATAGATGCAGAAGCCCTAGAAAAATGGTTAACTCTGCTAGAAGGTTATTTCTCTGTTCACAATTTTTCCGACAAAGAAAAGATCACCTTCACACTCCTTAAAGCTCTCCCTCATGTCAAACATTGGTGGGAAACTTATTGGGAGAAAAGTTCCACAGAGGAGTCTGGAATATATGGGGTCGATCCAACTTGGGATTGTTTTGTGGATGCGGTAAAGGAACAGTATTACCCTGTTGGCAACTATGAGGACCAGTACATGAGATGGACCACACTGCGGCAAGAGAGAGACCAAGCAGTTCTGGAGTTCACCAATACCTTCCATACCTTCCGCACCAAGATGGGTATCAAAGACTCCGAGCAACATTTGGTTTTGAAATACCGTGGGGCTCTACACAAATATATCTAGACTAAAATGGATTTTCTAGACATCTCATCACTCGGTGTTTCTTATCGATATGATGTTAAAATTGAGCAGAAGTTTAAGCACTAGAACAAATGGGAATTTGGGTATGAAAATCCGCAACAACCAAAGTATGACAAAGATGGCCCTAACAAACAGTCTCCCGAAAACCAGTCCAAGACACAGGAAAAGAAGGGTCACGAAAAGACAAAGAAGGACATTGAAAAATGGTGTGATTTCCACAAAAGCGGTTGGCACAACACGGATGAATGTCGCTCAAAACAGTCATTGGTGGTTGAGATCAAAGACAAGGATCCAAACCCTGATTCAGAATCTGATTCTGAAAATACTGGTAAAGGAAATATCATTGACGCAGACCCCACTGCTATTGTCGCGACCGCATTCTAGCGAGTCTTTCACTCTGTATTTTTATTGTCTCTGTATATTTATTTCATTAATAGAAATCGTGTATTACTATATTTCTGTGTTTATGGTTGCATATATGATATATTTTTGTTATATTATTGGATATACGTGATATCTCTGTACCATTCTTTATTATATCTTTGCTCTCATTTCGTGCCAAAAATAATCTGTATTAGTGGTATCAGAGCAGGCTTCTATTGCTCGTTTTTTCAGTGCATGTTGCCAACGAGGTCTGAGTATAGCAAGTTGGGTCTCGAGCTTGTCTCTCTTGAAGATAATTTCTCTCGCACACCCAAGAAACCCTCAATGGCAGAAGAAAAGAAAAACGACGGAGCAAACGATCCTATCAATCTGTTGCTGGAGCAAGCTTTCACGTGACGGATGAAATGATGGAGAATTTTGCCCACATCCTTAAACACCTGTCGATAGCATCAGACACATCTTCATGAAACAATGACTTTGGAGGCACCTCACCTTTCAAGGTACAAGTTAATTTTGATATTCCTGTATTTGAAGGATAGATAGATGTAGAAGCCCTAGAAAAGTGGTTAACTCTGCTAGAAGGTTATTTCTCTGTTCACAATTTTTCTGACAAAGAAAAGATCACCTTCGCACTCCTTAAAGCTCTTTCTCATGTCAAACATTGGTGGGAAACTTACTGGGAGAAAAGTTCCACAGAGGAGTCTGGTATATATGGGGCCGATCCCACTACTGATTTTTTTGTGGATGTGGTAAAGGAACGGTATTACTCTGTTGGCAACTATGAGGACCAATACATGAGATGGAGCACATTGTGACAAGACAGGGACTAAGCAGTTCGAGAGTTTACCAATACCTTCCATACCTTGTGCACCAAGCTCGATATCAAAGACTCCGAGCAACATTTGGTTCTGAAATATCGTGGGGCTCTACACAAATACATCCAAACTGAAATGGATTTTCTTGACATCTCATCACTCAGTGTTGCTTATCGATATGCTGTTAAAATTGAGCAGAAATTCAAGCACCAGAACAAATGGGAATTTGGGTGTGCAAATACGCAACAACCAAAGTATGACAAAGACGACCCTAAAAATTAGTCTGCCGAAAACCAGTCCAAGACACAGGAAAATAAGTGTCATGGGAAGACAAAGAAGGACACCGAAAAATGGTGTGATTTCCACAAAAGCCCCTGGCACAACACCAATCAATGTCGCTCAAAACAATCATTGGTGGCCGAGATCAAATACAAGGAGCCAAACCCTGATTTAGAATCTGATTCTGAAAATATAGGTAAAGGATAGATCATTGACGCAGACCCCACTTCTATTGTCATGACCACAACAATTCAACCAGAAAAACCAACAGATCCTGAAGAGGGGGAGAGCCTTTTTCATTCACAGATGTGGGTGAAGGGGACCTCACTGCATTTTATTGTTGATAGCGAAAGCCAGAAAAACCTCATCTAAGTAGAGGTCGTCAAACAGTTGGGATTGTCGACAACACCACACACGCAACCATACAACATTGGGTGGCTTCGACAAAGATGAGATCTCTGTGTCAGCCAAAAGTGTTGATTGTCATACAGAATCCAACCCTTAAAGGATGAGGTATTATGTGATGTTTCCCCACTGGATCTCTCTAATGTTCTCTTGGGCCAACCATATATGTGGAGACGCCATGCTGTTTATGAGTCTCGACCCCGTAGTGTCATTGTTACTTTAGGGGGTCATCTCTACAGAATACCAGAGGTAGTTCCAACTATTGTTCCACCTAAAAAGTGTCACAAGGTAGTATCTCATACTACAAAATTCAACTTCTTCACAATCTGTTCAAAACGGGGACATAAGGACACTGCAACCACTACAACCTCGCCCCCTGCACCTTCTATCCAACATAAGCAGGTCGACAAGGTTGCAACAAAGTGTAAAGATTCCTTCTGCACACCCTCCTCTCATGTAGCTCGACTTGTTGAATAGCCTTAGCTTCAAGAGGTTCATGACAGACTTCCACAAACTAAGAAGTGTGACGTCTCCAACAATACAAGCAGCTCACCTAGATGGAGATCCAACAAACTCTTTTCCCTCTCCCAGGGAGCTCAACGCAATGGAGACCATTTCTTCCTAAGGAGGGAGGATTGATCCAGGTGGATATCGATGGCCACCCACCATTTACGATTAGCTCAAAACAATTTTCTTGCAATATTTGCAATTTACTATTTTTAGCAGGTTTTAACTTTTGGGGCCATTTTGAGGGCCTAAATGAAGGTTTTTAGGGATAGAGGTCCTCAATGATAGCCAAAGGAATGATTGATCCCTCAAAATTAATCTCCTCGACGATACCTTTCCAACGAGCTATCATACACCTAAAACTAAGATCGCATGCAAAAGTTACAACCCCAGGAAGTTGATGTACTAACTTACCCAAACGGGGCCCACATGACTTTTGACACTTCATCTCCTAGGGTTAG
The DNA here is from genome assembly GCA_009831015.1 of Picea engelmannii. Taxonomy (NCBI): domain Eukaryota; kingdom Viridiplantae; phylum Streptophyta; class Pinopsida; order Pinales; family Pinaceae; genus Picea; species Picea engelmannii. The sequence continues at coordinate 32,521 of ML819242.1, forward strand.
GTTTTTGGATGTATAGGGTTTTTGGAATTATTTTTTATAGTAAAAAGGACTTCAGAACCTCATTGTAATCATCTTCTTGCGAATGTGAGTAGTCGTCACATCTCTTCTCAAAGATAAGATGCCACCGTTCTAGCGAGTCTTTCACTCTATATTTTTACAGTCTCTGTACATTTATTTCATTAATATAAATCGTGTATTACTCTATCTCTATGTTTATGGTTGCATATATGATATATTTCTGTTATATTATTGGATATACGTGATATCTCTATACATTTCTTTATTATATCTTCGCTCTCATTTCGTGCTGAAAATAATCCGGATCAATGGTATCAGAGTAGGCTGCTCTTGTTCATTTTTTCAGTGCATGTCCCCAACGAGGTTCGAGTATAGCAAGTTGGGTCTCGAGTTTGTCTCTCTTGAAGACAATCTCTCTCTCACACCCAAGAAACCCTCAATGGCAGAAGAAAAGAAAAATGACGGAGCAGACGATCCTATCAATCTGTTGTTTGAGAAAGCCCTCACGCAATAGAGGGATGAAATGATGGAGAATTTTTCCCACATCCTTAAACACCTGCCGATAGCATCAGGCATATCTTCATCAAACGACCACTTTGGAGGCACCTCGCCTTTCAAGGTACAATTTAATTTTGATATCCCTGTATTTGAAGGACATATAGATGTAGAAGCCCTAGAAAAATGGTTAACTCTACTAAAAGGTTATTTCTCTGTTCACAATTTTTTCAACAAAGAAAAGATCACCTTTTCACTCCTTAAAGATCTCCCTCATGTCAAACATTGGTGGGAAACTTACTGGGAGAAAAGTTCCACAGAGGAGTCTGGAATATATGAGGCTGATCCTACTTGGGATTTTTTTGTGAATGCGGTAAAGGAACAGTATTACACTGTTGGGAACTATGAGGACCAGTACATGAGATGGACCACACTGCGAAAAGAGAGGGGCCAAGCAGTTCTAGAGTTCACCAATACCTTCCATTCCTTATGCACCAATCTGGGTATCATACACTCCGAGCGAAATTTGGATCTGAAATACCCTGGGGCTCTACACAGATACATCCAAACTGAAATGGATTTTCTGGACATCTCATCACTCGGTGTTGCTTATCGATATGTTGTTAAAATTGAGCAGAAATTTAGGCACCAGAACAAACGGAAATTCGGGTCTACAAATCTGCAAGAACCAAAGTATGACAAAGACGGCCCTAACAAACAGTCTCCTGAAAACCAGTCTAAGTCACAGGAAAAGAAGGGTCATGGTAAGACAAAGAAGGACACCGGAAAATGGTGTGATTTCCACAAAATCCCATGGCACAACACAAATGAATGTCTCTCAAAACAGTCATTGGTGGTCGAGATCAAAGACAAGGAGCCAAACCCTGATTCAGAATCTGATTCTGAAAATAATGGTAAAGGATAGATCATTGACGCAGACCTCACTGCTATTGTCGTGACTGCAACAATTCAACCAGAAGAACCAACAGATCCTGAAGAGGGGGAGCGCCTTTTTCATTCATAGATGTGGGTGAAGGGGACCCTGATGCATTTTATTGTTGATAGCGGAAGCCAGGAAAGCCTCATCTCAGAAGAGGTTGTTAAACAGTTGGGATTGTCGACAACACCACACCCACAACCATACAACATCGGGTGGCTTCGACAAGGGCGAGGTCTCCGTGTTAGGAAACAGTTTCGATTGTCATATGGAATCCAACCCTTCAAGGATGAGGTATTATGTGATGTTGTCGCACTTGATGTCTCTGATGTTCTCTTGGGCCAACCATATATGTGGAGACGCCATGTTGTTTATGAGTCTCGACCTCATAGTGTCATTGTTACTTTGGGGGGTCATCTCTACAGAATACTAGAGGTAGTTCTAACTATTGTTCCACCTAAAAAGTGTCGCAAGATAGTATCTCATACTGCAAAATTCAGCTTCTTCACAATCTGTTCAAAAGGGGAACATAAGGACACTGCAACCACTGCAGCCTCGCTCCCTGCACCTTCTATCCAACAGAAGCAAGTTGACAAGGTTGCAACAAAGTGAAAATATTCCTTCTGCACACCTTCCTCTCATGTATCTCGACTTCTTGAACAACCTCGGCTTCAACAGGTTCATGACAAACTTCCATAAACTAAGCAGCGCGACGTCTACAACAATACAAGCAGCTCACCTAGATGCAGATTCAGCAAACGCTTTTCCTTCTCCTCTGAGAACTCAATGCAATGGAGACTATTTCTTCCTAAGGAGGGAGGATTGATCCAGGTGGATATCGGTGGCCACCCACCTTTTCCGACTCGCTCAAAACAATTTTCTGGCAAGTTTGGCAATTTACTATTTTTAGAAGGTTTTAACTTTCGGGGCCATTTTGAGGGCCTAAATGAAGGTTTTTTGAGATCAAGGTCCTCAATAATAGAAAAAGGCATGATTTAGACCCCAAAATGAATCTCCTCTATGATACCTTTCCAATGAGCTATCATACGCCTAAAATGGAGATCGTATGCAAAAGTTACAACCCCGGGTAGTTGATGTACTAACTTACCCAAAGGGGGCCCACATGACTTTTGGCGCTTCATCTCCTAGGGTTAGGTTTTTGGATGTCTAGGGTTTTTGGCATTCCTGTTTATTGTAAAAATGTCTTCAGAGCCTCATTGTAATCACCTTCTTGCGAATGCGAGTAGTCGTCACATGTCTTCTCAGAGATAAGATGCCACCATTCTAGTGAGTCTTTCACTCTGTATTTTTACAATCTCTGTACATTTCTTTCATTAATGGAAATCATGTATTACTATATCTCTATGTTTATGGTTGCATATCTGATATATTCTGTTATATTATTGGATATATGTGATATCTCTGTACATTTCTTTATTATATCTCCGCTCTCATTTCGTGCCGAAAATAATCCGAAACAGTGGTATCAGAGCAGGTTGCTTTTGATCATTTTTTCAGTGCATGTCCCCGACTAGGTCCGAGTATAGAAAGTTGGGTCTCCAACTTGTCTCTCCTGAATACAATCGCTCTCGCACACCCAAGAAACCCTCAATGGTGGAAGAAAAGAAAAACGACACAGCAAACGATCCTATCAATCTGTTGCTTGAGCAAACTCTCACGCGACAGAGGGACGAAATAATGGAGAATTTTACCCACATCCTTAAATGTCTGTCGTTACCATCTGGCGTATCTTCATGAAACGACCATTTTGTAGGCACCTCACCTTTCAAGGTACAAGTTAATTTTGATATTCCTGTATTTGAAGGACAAATAGATGCAGAAGCCCTGGAAAAATAGTTAACTCTGCTATAAGGCTATTTCTCTGTTCACAATTTTTCGGACAAAGAAAAGATCACCTCCACACTCCTTAAAGATCTCCCTCATGTCAAACATTGGTGGGAAACTTACTGGGAGCAAAGTTCCATAGAGGAGTCTGGAATATATGGGGCCGATCCCACTTGGGATTTTTTTGTGGATGCGGTAAAGGAACAATATTACCCTGTTGGCAACTATGAGGAACAATACATGAGATAGACCACACTACGACAAGAGAGGGGCCAAGCAGTTCCAGAGTTCACCAATACCTTCCATACCTTGCGCACCAAGCGAGGTATCAAAGACTCCGAGCGACATTTGGTTCTGAAATACCGTGGGGCTCTACACAGATACATCCTGACTGAAATGGATTTTCTGGACATCTCATCACTCGGTGTTGCTTATCGATATGCTGTTAAAATTGAGCAGAAATTTAAGCACCAGAACAAACGAGAATTCAGGTCTACAAATCCGCAACAACCAAAGTATGACAAAGACGTCCCTAACAAACAGTCTCCCGAAAACCAATCCAAGACACAGGAAAAGAAGGGTCACGGGAAGACATAGAAGGACACCAGAAAATGGTGTGATTTCCACAAAATCCCCTGGCACAACATCGATGAATGTCGCTCAAAGAAGTCATTGGTGGTCGAGATCAAAGACAAGGAGCCAAACCCTGATTTAGAATCTGATTATTAAAATACTGGTAAAGGATAGATCATTGACGCAGAACCCACTACTATTGTTGCGACCGCAACATTTCAACCAGAAGAACAGACAGATCTTGAAGAGGGGGAACTCCTTTTTAATTCATAAATGTGGGTGAAGGGGACCCCAATGCATTTTATTGTTGATAGCGGAAGATAGAAAAACCTCATCTCAGCAGAGGTCGTCAAACAGTTGGGATTGTCGAGAACACCACACCCGTAGCCATACAACATTGGGTGGCTTCGACAAGGACGAGATCTCTGTGTCAGCCAATAGTGTCGATTGTCATAGAGTATCCAACCCTTCAAGGATGAGGTATTATGTGATGTTGCCCCACTGGATGTCTGTGATGTTCTCTTGGGCCAACCATATATGTGGAGACGCCATGTTGTTTATGAGTCTCGACCCCGTAGTGTCATTGTTACTTTGGGGGGTCATCTCTACAGAATACCAGAGGTAGTTCCAACTATTGTTCCACCTAATAAGTGTCCCAAGGTAGTATCTCATACTGCAAAATTCAGCTTCTTCACAATCTGTTCAAAAGGGGAATATAAGGACACTGCAACCACTATAGCCTCACCCCCTGCACCTTCTATCCAACAGAAGCAAGTCGAAAAGGTTTCAACAAAGCAAAAAGATTCCTTCTGTACACCTTCCTCTCATGTAGCTCAACTTGTTGAACAACCTCAGCTTCAACAGGTTCATGACAGACTTCCACAAACTAAGCAGCGCGACGTCTCCAGCAATACAAGCAGCTCACCCAGATGAAGATCCAACAAACGCTTTTCCCTATCCCTCGGGAACTCAACGCAATGGAGATCATTTCTTCCTAAGGAGGTAGGATTGATCCAGATGGATATCGGTGGCCACCCACCTTTTCCGATTGGCTCAAAACCGTTTTCTGGCAATTTTGACAATTTACTATTTTTAGTAGGTTTTAACTTGCGGGGCCATTTTGAGGGCCTAAATAAAGGTTTTTCTAGATCGGGGTCCCCAATGATGGTTAAAAGGCATTATTGAGCCCCCAAAATGAATATCCTCGACGATACCTTTTAAACGAGCTATCATACGCCTAAAACGGAGATCGTATGCAAATGTTATGAACCCATAAAGTTGATGTACTAACTTACCCAAACGGGGCCCACATGAATTTTGGTGCTTCATCTCCTAGGTTTAGGTTTTTGGATGTCTAGGGTTTTTGGCATTCTTGTTTATTGTAAAAAGGCCTTCAGAGCCTCATTGTAATAATCTTCTTGCGAATGCGATTAGCCGTCTTTCACTATGTATTTTTATAGAGTCTGTACATTTCTTTCATTAATAGAAATCGTGTATTACTGTATCTCTGTGTTTATGGTTGCATATCTGATATATTTCTATTATATTATTGGATATACGCGATATCTCTGTACATTTATTTATTATGGTTAAAAGGCATTATTGAGCCCCCAAAATGAATATCCTCGACGATACCTTTTAAATGAGCTATCATACGCCTAAAACGGAGATCGTATGCAAATGTTATGAACCCATAAAGTTGATGTACTAACTTACCCAAACGGGGCCCACATGAATTTTGGTGCTTCATCTCCTAGGTTTAGGTTTTTGGATGTCTAGGGTTTTTGGCATTCTTTTTTATTGTAAAAAGGCCTTCAGAGCCTCATTGTAATCATCTTCTTGCGAATGCGATTAACCGTCTTTCACTATGTATTTTTATAGAGTCTGTACATTTCTTTCATTAATAGAAATCGTGTATTACTGTATCTCTGTGTTTATGGTTGCATATCTAATATATTTCTATTATATTATTGGATATACGCGATATCTCTGTACATTTATTTATTATATCTCCTCTCTCATTTTGTGCCGAAAATAATCCAGATCAGTGGTATCAAAGCAGGTTGCTCTTGATCATTTTTTCAGTGCATGTCCCCGACGAGGTCCGAGTATAGAAAGTTGGGTCTTGAGCTTGTCTCTCTTGAAGACAATCACTCTCGCACACCCAAGAAACCCTCAATGGTGGAAGAAAAGAAAAATGACAGAGCAGACGATCCTATCAATCTGTTGCTCGAGCAAGCTCTCACGCGACAGAGGGACGAAATGATGGAGAATTTTTCCCAAATCCTTAAATGCCTGCCGATAGCATCAGGTGCAGCTTCATGAAACAACCACTTTGGAGGCACCTTGCCTTTCAAGGTACAATTTAATTTTGATATTCCTGTATTTGAAGGACAAATAGATGCAGAAGCCATAGAAAAATGGTTAACTATGCTAGAAGGTTATTTCTCTGTTCACAATTTTTCCGACAAAGAAAAGATCACCTTCGCACTCCTTATAGCTCTCCCTCATGTCAAACATTGGTGGGAAACTTACTGGGAGTAAAGTTTCACAAAGGAGTCTGGAATATATGGGGCCGATCCCACTTGGGATTTTTTTGTGGATGCGGTAAAGGAACAATATTACCCTGTTCGCAACTATGAGGACCAGTACATGAGATGGACCACACTGCGGAAAGAGAGGGGCCAAGCAGTTCCAGAGTTCACTAATACCTTCCATACCTTGCGCACCAAGCGGGGTATCAAAGATTCCGAGCGAAATTTGGTTTTGAAATACCGTGGGGCTCTACACAGATACATCCTGACTGAAATGGATTTTCTGGAGATCTCATCACTCGGTGTTGCTTATCAATATGTTGTTAAAATTGAGCAAAAATTTAAGCACCAGAACAAACGGGAATTCGGTTCTGCAAATCCGCAACAACCAAAGTATGAAAAAGACGTCCCTAATAAACAGTCTCCCGAAAACTAGTCCAAGACACAGGAAAAGAAGGGTCACGGGAAGACAAAGAAGGACACCGGAAAATGGTGTGATTTCCACAAAATCCCCTGGCACAACACCGATGAATGTCGCTCAAAATAGTCATTGGTGGCCGAGATCAAAGACAAGGAGCCAAACCCTGATTCATAATCTGATTATGAAAATACTGGTAAAGGACAGATCATTGACGCAGACCCCCCTGCTATTGTTGCGACCACAACAATTTGACCAGAAGAACCAATAGATCCTGAAGAGGGGGAGCACCTTTTTCATTCACAGATGTGGGTGAAGGGTACTCCGCTACATTTTATTGTTGATAGCGGAAGCCAGAAAAACCTCATCTCAGCAGAGGTTGTCAAACAGTTGGTGTTGTCGACAATACCACACCTACAGCCATACAACATTGGGTAGCTTCGACAAGGATGAGATCTATGTGTTAGCCAACATTGTTGATTGTCATAGGACATCCAACCCTTCAACGATGAGGTATTATGTGATGTTTCCCCACTGGATATCTGTGATGTTCTCTTGGGCCAACCAGATATGTGGAGACAACATGTTGTTTATGAGTCTCGACCCTGTAGTGTCATTGTTACTTTGGGGGGTCATATCTACAGAATACGAGAGGTATTTCCAACTATTGTTCCACCTAAAAAGTGTCGCAAGGTAGTATCTCATACTGCAAAATTCAGCTTCTTCACAATCTGCTCAAAAGGGGAACAGAAGGACACTGCAACCACTACAGCCTCGCACCCTGCACCTTCTATCCAACAGAAGAAGGTCGACAAGGTTGCAGCAAAGCCCAAATATTCCTTCTGCACACCTTCCTCTCATGTAGCTCGACTTGTTGAAGAGCCTCAGCTTCAACAGGTTCATGACAGACTTCCACAAACTAAGCAGCGCGACGTCTCCAGCAATACAAGCAGCTCACCCAGATGCAGATCCAAAAAATGTTTTTCCCTCTCCCCTAAGAACTCAACGCAACGGAGACCATTGCTGCCTAAGGAGGGAGGATTGATTCAGGTGGATATCGGTGTCCACCCACCTTTTCCGACTGGCTCAAAACAGTTTTCTGGCAATTTTGGCAATTTACTATTTTTAACATGTCTTAACTTGCGGGGCCATTTTTAGGGCCTAAATGAAGGTTTTTCAAGATCGAGGTCTTCAATTATAGTCAAAAGAATTATTCATCACCCAAAATTAATCTCCTCGACGATACCTTTCCAACGAGCTATCATACGACTAAAACGAAGATCGTATGCAAAAGTTACGACCCCGGGAAGTTGATGTACTAACTTACCCAAACGGGGCCCACATGACTTTTGGCGCTTCATCTCCTAGGGTTAGGTTTTTGGATGTCTAGAGTTTTTGGCATTCTATTTTACTGTAAAAAGGCCTTCAGAGCCTCGTTGTAATCATCTTCTTATGTATGCGAGTAGCCGTCACATCTCTTCTCAGAGATAAGATGCCACCATTCTAGCGAGTCTTACACTCTGTATTTTTACAGTCTCTGTACATTTATTTCATTAATATAAATCGTGTATTACTTTATCTCTGTGTTTATGGTTGCATATCTGATATATTTCTGTTATATTATTGGATATACGTGATATCTCTGTACATTTCTTTATTATATCTCCGCTCTCATTTCCTGTCGAAAATAATTCAGATCAGTGGTATCAGAGTAGGTTGCTCTTGATCATTTTTTCAGTGCATGTCCCCGATGAGATCCAAGTATAGCAAGTTGGGTCTCGAGCTTGTCTCTTTTGAAGACAATCTCTCTCTCACACCCAATATACCCTCAATGGGGGAAGAAAAGAAAAATGACGGAGCAGACGATCCTATCAATCTGTTGCTTGAGCAAGCTCTCACGCGACAGAGGGACGAAATGATGGAGAATTTTGCCCACATCCTTAAACGCCTGCCGATAGCATCAGACACATATTCAACAAACAACCACTTTGGAGGCACCTTTACTTTCAAGGTACAATTTAATTTTGATATTCTTGTATTTGAAGGACAGATAGATGCAGAAGCCCTAGAAAAATGGTTAACTTTGCTAGAAGGTTATTTCTCTGTTCACAATTTTTCCGACAAAGAAAATATCACCTCCACACTCCTTAAAGCTCTCCCTCATGTCAAACATTGGTGGGAAACTTACTGGGAGCAAAGTTCCACAGAGGAGTCTGAAATATATGGGGCAGATCCCACTTGGGATTTTTTTATGGATTAGGTAAAGGAACAATATTACTCTGTTGGCAACTATGAGGACAAGTACATGAGATGGACTGCATTGCAGCAAGAGAGGGGCCAATCAGTTCTAGAGTTCACCAATACCTTCCATACTTTGCGCACCAAGCTGGGTATCAAAGACTCCGAGCGACATTTGGTTCTGAAATACCATGGGGCTCTACACAGATACATCCAGACTGAAATGGATTTTCTGGACATCTCATCACTCGGTGCTGCTTATCGATATGCTGTTAAAATTGAGATGAAATTTAAGCACCATAACAAATGGGAATTCAAGTCTGCAAATACAGAACAACCAAAGTATGACAAAGACGACCCTAACAAACAATCTCCCAAAAACCAGTCCAATACATAGGAAAAGAAGGTTCACGGGAAGACAAAGAAGGACACCGGAAAATGGTGTGATTTCCACAAAATCCCCTGGCACAACACCAATGACTGTCGCTCAAAATAGTCATTGGTGGTCGAGATCAAATACAAGGAGCCAAACCTTGATTCAGAATCTGATTATGAAAATACTGGTAAATGACAGATCATTGACGCAGACCCCACTGCTATTGTCACGACCACAACAATTCAACCAGAAGAACCAACAGATCCTGAAGAGGGTGAGCACCTTTTTCATTCACAGATGTGGGTGAAGGGGACCCCGCTGCATTTTATTGTTGATAGTGGAAGCCAGAAAAACCTCATCTCAGCAGAGGTCGTCAAACAATTGGGATTTTTGACAACACTACACCCGCAGCCATACAACATCGGGTGGCTTCGACAAGGACGAGATCCCCGTGTCAGCCAATAGTGTCAATTTTCATATGGCATCCAACCCTTCAAGGATGAGGTATTATGTGATGTTGCCCCGTTGGATGTTTGTGATGTTCTCTTGGCCAACTATATATGTGGAGATGCCATGTTGTTTATGAGTCTCGACCCCATAGTGTCATTGTTACTTTGGGGAGTCATCTCTACAGAATACTAGAGGTAGTTCCAACTATTGTTCCACCTAAAAAGTGTCGGAAGGCAGTATCTCATACTGCAAAATTCATCTTCTTCACAATCTATTTAAAAGGGGAACATAAGGACACTGCAACCACTACAGCCTCGCCCCCTGCACCTTCTATCCAACAGAAGCAGGTCGTCAAGGTTGCAACAAAGCACAAAGATTTATTCTGCACACCTTCCTCTCATGTGGCTCGACTTGTTGAACAACCTCAGCTTCAACATGTTCATGATAGACTTCCACAAACTAAGCAACGCGACGTCTCCAACAATACAAGCAGCTCACCCAGATGAAGATCCAACAAACATTTTTCCCTCTCCCCCGGGAAATCAACCCAATGGAGACCATTGCTTCCTAAGGAGGGAGGATTGGTAAAGGTGGATATCGCTGGCCACCCACCTTTTTTGACTGGCTCAAAACAGTTTTCTGGCAATTTTTGCAATTTACTATTTTTAGCAAGTTTTAACTTCTGGGGCCATTTTGTTGGCCTAAATGAAGGTTTTTCAAGATCGAGGTCCTCAATGATATCTGAAGGCATGATTGAGCCCCCAAAATGAATATCCTCGATGATACCTTTCCAACGAGCTATCATACGCCTAAAACAAAGATCGTATGCAAAAGTTACAACCCTGGGAAGTTGATGTACTAACTTACCCAAACGGGGCCCACATGACTTTTGGCACTTCATCTCTTAGGGTTAGGTTTTTGGATGTCTAGGGTATTTGAAATTCTCGTTTATTGTAAAAATTCCTTCAGAGCCTCATTGTAATCATCTTCTTACGAATGCAATTGGCGTCACATCTCTTCTCAGAGATAAGATGCCACCATTCTAGCGAGTCTTTCACTCTATATTTTTAGAGTCTATGTACATTTCTTTTATTAATAGAAATTGTGTATTACTGTATCTCTGCATTTATGGTTTCATATATGATATATTTATGTTATATTATTGGATATACGCGATATCTCTGTACATTTATTTATTATATCTCTGCTCTCATTTCGTGCCGAAAATAATCCAGATCAGTGGTATCAGAGCAGGCTGCTCTTGATCGTTTTTTCAGTGCATTTCCCCGACGAGGTTCAAGTATAGCAAGTTGGGTCTCGAGATTTTATCTCTTGAAGAAAATCTCTCTCGCACACCCAATAAACCCTCAATGGCGGAAGAAAAGAAAAAGGACGGAGCAAACGATCCTATCAATCTGTTTCTTGAGCAAGCTCTCACACAAGAGAGGGACGAAATGATGGAGAATTTTTTCCACATCCTTAAACGACTGCCGATATCATCAAGCACATATTCATCAAATGACCACTTTGGAGGCACATCGCCTTTCAAAGTACAAGTTAATTTTGACATTCTTGTATTTGAAGGATAGATAGATGTAGAAGCCCTAGAAAAAATTTTAACTCTACTAGAAGGTTATTTCTCTCTTCACAATTTTTCCGACAAAGAAAAGATCACCTTCGCATTCCTTAAAGCTCTCCCTCATGTCAAACATTGGTGGGAAACTCACTGGGAGCAAAGTTCCACAGAGGAGTCTGGAATATATGGGGTTGATCCCACTTGGGATTTTTTTGTGGATGCGGTAAAAGAACAGTATTACCCTGTTGGCAACTATGAGGATGATCCGGATTATTTTCGGCACGAAATGAGAGTGGAGATATATTAAAGAAATGCACAGAGATATCGCATATATCCAATAATATAACAGAAATATATCAGAGATACAACCATAAACACAGAGATACAGTAATACATGATTTCTATTAATGAAAGAAATGTACAGAGACTGTAAAAATACAGAGTGAAAGACTCGCTAGAATAAGGACAACTTATCTGTGAGAAGAGATGTGACGGCTACTCGCATTTGCAAGAAGAAGATTACAATGAGGCTCTGAAGGCATTTTTACAATAAACAGGAATGCCAAAAACCCTAGACATCCAAAAACCTAACCCTAGGAGATGAAGCGCCAAAAGTCATGTGGGCCCCGTTTGGGTAAGTGAGTACATCAACTTCCCGGGGTCGTAACTTTTGCACACGATCTCCGTTTTAGGCATGTGATAGCTTGTTGGAAAGGTATTTTCGAGGAGATTAATTTTGGGGGATCAATCATATTTTTGGAAATCATTGAGAACCTTGATCTGTAAAAACCTTCATTTGGGCCCTCAAAATGGCCCCGGAAGTTAAAAACTGCTAAAAATAGTAAATAGCCAAAATTGTCAGAAAATTGTTTTGAGCCAGTCGGAAAAGGTGGGTGGCCACCAATATCCACCTGGATCAGAGGACCAATACATGAGATGGACCACACGGTGGCAAGAGAGGGGCCAAGCAGTTCCGAAGTTCACCAATACCTTCCATACCTTGTGCACCAAGCTGGGTATCAAAGACTCCGAGTGACATTTGGTTTTGAAATACCGTGGGGCTCTACATAGATACATACAGACTAAAAATTATTTTATGGACATCTCATCCCTCGATCCTGCTTATCGATATGTTGTTAAAATTGAGCAGAAATTTAGGCACCAGAACAAACGGGAATTCAGGTCTGCAAATCAGCAACAACCAAAGTATGACAAAGATGGCCCTAAAAAATAGTCTCCCGAAAATCAATCTAAGACACAGGAAAAGAAGGGTCACGAGAAGACAAAGAAGGACACCAAAAAATGGTGTGATTTCCACAAAATCCCCTAGCACAACACCGATGAATGTCGCTCAAAACAGTCATTGGTGGCAGAGATCAAAGACAAGGAGACAAACCCTGATTTGAAATCTGATTCTGAAAATACTAGTAAAGGACATATCATTGACGCATACCCCACTGCTATTGTCGCAACCGCAACAATTCAACTAGAATAACCAACAGATCCTGAAGAGGGGGATCACCTTTTTCATTCATAGATGTGGGTGAAGGGGACCCCGTTGCATTTTATTATTGATAGTAGAAGCCAGAAAAACCTCATCTCAGCAGAGGTCGTCAAACAGTTGGGATTGTCGAAAACACCACACCTGCATCCATACAACATCGGGTGGCTTCGACAAGGACGAGATCTCCGTTTCAGCCAACAATTTCAATTTTCATACAACATCCAACCCTTCAAGGATGAGGTATTATGTGATGTTGCCCTACTAGATGTCTGTGATGTTCTCTTGGGCCAACCATATATGTGGAGACGCCATGTTGTTTATTATTCTCGACCTCATAGTGTCATTGTTACTTTGGGGGGTCATCTCTACAGAATACCAGAGGTAGTTCCAACTAGTGTTCCACCTAAAAAATTTCACAAGGTAGTATCTCATACTGCAAAATTTAGCTTCTTCACAATCTGTTCTAAAGGGGAACAAAGGGGCACTGCAACCACTACAGCCTCACCCCCTGCACCTTCTATCCAACAAAAGCAGGTCGACAAGGTTGCAGCAAAGCGCAAAGATTCCTTTTGAACACCTTCCTCTCATGTAGCTCGACTTGTTGAACAACCTCAACATCAACAGGTTCATGACAGACTTCCACAAACTAAGTAATGTGACGTCTCCAACAATACAAACAGCTCACCCAGATGCAGATCCAGCAAACGCTTTTCACTCTCCCCCAAGAACTCAAAGCAATGGAGACCATTGCTTCCTAAGGAGGGAGGATTGATCCAGGTGGATATCGGTGGCCACCCACCTTTTCCGACTAGCTCAAAATAGTTTTCTTTTGGCAATTTACTATTTTTAGCAGATTTTAACTTCTGGGGCCATTTTGAGGGCTTAAATGAAGTTTTTTCGAGATCAAGGTCCTCAATTATGGCGAAAATCATGGTTGATCCCCCAAAATGAATCTCCTCGACGATACCTTTCCAACAAGCTATCATACGCCTAAAACAGAGATCGTATGCAAACGTTATGACCCCGGGAAGTTGATGTACTAACTTACCCAAACGGGGCACACATCACTTTTGACGCTTCATCTCCTAGGGTTAGGTTTTTGGATGTCTTGGGTTTTTGACATTCCTGTTTATTGTAAAAAGGCCTTCAGAGCCTCATTGTAATCATCTTCTTATGAATGTGAGTAGCCGTCACATCTATTCTCATAGATAAGATGCCACCATTCTAGCGAGTCTTTCACTCTGTATTTTTACAATCTTTGTACATTTCTTTCATTAATAGAAATTGTGTATTATTGTATCTCTGTGTTTATGGTTGCATATATGATATATTTATGTTATATTATTTTATATACACGATATCTCTGTACATTTCTTTATTATATCTCCTCTCTCATTTCGTGCCGAAAATAATCTAGATTAGTGGTATCAGAGCAGGCTGCTCTTAATCGTTTTTTCAGTTCATATCCCCGACGAGGTCCAAGTATAGAAATTTGGGTCTCGATCTTGTCTCTCTTGAAGACAATCGCTCTTGCACACCCAAGAAACCCTCAATGGCGGAAGAAAACAAAAACGAGGGAGCAGACGATCCTATCAATCTGTTGCTTGAGCAATCTCTCATGCGACAGAGGGACGAAATGATGGAGAATTTTTCCCACATCCTTAAACGCCTATCGATAGCATCAGGCGCATCTTCATCAAATGGCCACTTTCGAGGCACCTCACCTTTCAAGGTACAATTTAATTTTTATATTCCTGTATTTGAAGGACAGATAGATGCAGAAGCCTTAGAAAAATGGTTAACTCTGCTAGAAGGTTATTTCTCTATTCACAATTTTTCCGACAAAGAAAAGATCACCTTCGCACTCCTTAAAGCTCTCCCTCATGTCAAACATTGGTGGGAAACTTACTGGGAGCAAAGTTCCACAAAGGAGTCTGGAATATATGGGGCCGATCCCACTTGTGATTTTTTTGTGGATGTGGTAAAGGAACAATATTGCCATGTTGGCAACTATGAGGACCAGTACATGAGATGGACCACACTGCGGCAAGAGAGGGGCCAAGCAGTTCCAGAGTTCACCAATACCTTCCATACCTTGCGCACCAAGTTGGGTATCAAAGACTCCGAGCGACATTTGGTTCTGAAATACCGTGGGGCTCTACACAGATACATCCAGACTGAAATGGATTTTATGAACATCTCATCACTTTGTGCTGCTTATCGATATGTTGTTAAAATTGAGCAGAAATTTAAGCACCAGAACAAATGGGAGTTCAGGTCTGTAAATCCGCAACAACCAAAGTATCACAAAGACGACCCTAACAAACAGTCTCCCAGAAACTAGTCCATGACACAGGAAAAGAAGGGTCACGGGAAGACAAAGAAGGACACCAGAAAATGGTGTGATTTCCACAAAAGCCTCTGGCACAACACCGATGAATGTCGCTCAAAACAGTCATTGGTGGCCGAGATCAAAGACAAGGAGCCAAACCCTGATTC
>ML819242.1:48033-64030 GCA_009831015.1 Picea engelmannii
GAAGGGTCACGGGAAGACAAAGAAGGACACCAGAAAATGGTGTGATTTCCACAAAAGCCTCTGGCACAACACCGATGAATGTCGCTCAAAACAGTCATTGGTGGCCGAGATCAAAGACAAGGAGCCAAACCCTGATTCAGAATCTGATTCTGAAAATACTAGTAAAGGACAGATTATTGACGTGTACCCCACTACTATTGTTGCGACCGCAACAATTCAACCAGAAGAACCAACAGATCCTGAAGAGGGTGAGCGCATTTTTCATTCACGGATGTGGGTGAATGGGACCCCGCTACATTTTATTGTTGATAGCATAAGCCAGAAAAACCTCATCTCAGCAGAGGTCGTCAAACAGTTGGGATTGTCGAAAAAGCCACACCCACAACCATACAACATCGGGTGGCTTCGACAAGGATGAAATCTCCGTGTCAGCCAACAATGTCGATTGTCATACAACATCCAACCATTCAAGGATGAGGTATTATGTGATGTTTCCCCACTAGATGTCTGTGATGTTCTCTTGGGCCAACCATATATGTGGAGACTCCATGTTGTTTATGAGTCTCGACCCCGTAGTGTCATTGTTACTTTGGGGTGTCATCTCTACAGAATACCAGAGGTAGTTCCAATTATTGTTCCACCTAAAAAGTGTCACAAGGTAGTATCTCATACTACAAAATTCAGCTTCTTCACAATCTGTTCAAAAGGGGAACAAAGGGACACTGCAACCACTATAGCCTCGCCTCCTGCACCTTCTATCCAACAGAAGTAGGTCGAAAAGGTTGCAGCAAAGCACAAAGATTCCTTCTGCACACCTTTCTCTCATGTAGCTCAACTTGTTGAATAGCCTCAGCTTCAACAGGTTCATGACAGACTTCCAGAAACTAAGCAGCGTGACGTCTCCAACAATACAAGCAACTCACCTAGATGCAGATCCAACAAATGCTCTTCCCTCTCTCCGGGGAATTGAACACAATGGAGACCATTTCTTCCTAAGGAGGGAGGTTTCATCCAGGTGGATATTGGTGGCCACCCACCTTTTTCGACTGGCTCAAAATAGTTTTCTGACAATTTTGGCAATTTACTATTTTTAGTAGGTTTTAACTTCCCAGGCCATTTTGAGGGCTTAAATGAAGGTTTTTCGAGATAGAGGTCCTCAATGATAAATAAAGGCATGATTGAGCCCCAAAAATTAATCTCCTTGATTATACCTTTCCAACAAACTATCATACGCCTAAAACGGAGATCGTATGCAAAATTTACGATCCTGGGAAGTTGATGTACTAACTTACCCAAACGGGGCCCACGTGACTTTTGGTGCTTCATCTCCTAAGGTTAGGTTTTTGGATGTATAGGGTTTTTGGCATTCCTATTTATTGTAAAAATTCCTTCATAGCCTCATTGTAATCATCTTCTCGCGAATGCGAGTATCCGTCACATCTCTTCTTAGAGATAAGATGCCACCATTCTAGCAAGTCTTTCACTCTGTACATTTCTTTCATTAATAGAAATTGCGTATTACTATATCTCTGTGTTTATGGTTGTATATCTGATATATTTATGTTATATTATTGGATATACGTGATATCTCTGTACATTTCTTTATTATATCTCCTCTCTCATTTCGTGCCGAAAATAATCCGGATCAGGAAGCAACAAAGAAACAAGCATAAATTCATTAGCAAGTATAGGCGCAATTAACACAAGTGAAACAACTCTTGGAAGAAGCCATAATAACACCAGAGTGCAAATTAGAGGAAGGGATGTCCAAAAGTCCATTTGGGGAAGCAAAAAATTGCAATGTACCTCTAACTGAGCTAGCAGCTGAGCGCAAAACATTACAAATCGAGACAAATGCAGTCGAGTTCCCAACGCCTAAACTGCAAGAATAGATGAAAACACTGAGGCACCTAGACATATTGGAGTCATGAATGCTTATACACATACTACAGAGTTTGCAAGTATGTATTTTTCATGATATTAGTCTCCACGTAGATGAAGCAAACTGAGAAATGACCAAAGTGATGGATGAAAGGGCTCAATTGCAGCAACGATACACAACTACACTTCAACAAAAGAGAGAAGTTGAAGGAAAAGTGGAAGGAGTGATGAATGAAAATAATGAGGTCAACGAAAGGGTTAGGAAAGCTTTAAAAGATAAGGATGAAGCTGAGATAATGGCACATACGAAACAAGCGGTCATCCAAAAGTTGTATAAGGAAATTCCAGAAGTACCAATAGTAGTAGAGGCTACCATGGAAGAGCAAGTCTTGGAAATAAATGAATTTATGAAAGGCTTCTGCATGAGGATTGAGGACCTACAACTGTGCAGTATGTCGGGAACACCATCGAAGGAAAGAGAAGGAAGAGAAAGAACAACAATGACAACAGTAGAAACCATCCAAAAGTTGGAGGGAGAATGCGCAAAGATTTGTGAAGAAAGTGCACAAATATGGAAAAACCTGGTAGAGGATCCATAAATGAAGGACGTGGAAGCAAAATTAAGGGATGTGCACGAAAAGGTGCAGAAAGCTTCAAAGAGCATAAACACCCTTCCACCGGCTAAAAGAATGACAACCATTTTGGCACAAAGGCAGTCATACGTAGAAGATGAAATGATGCGGAATCAACAGAAGATCCTCCAACAACGTTTAGGACTGCTACAAGAGGAGGTACCAAGGGTGATAGGAAAAATTACAGCTGCACAGGGAAAGGACAACCAAGTAATGCATGACAAAAAATAAACGCTTATGTACCTGAGTGCATAGGGTGTACAAGAAATTGTGGAAACAGAGGTAGAAATAATAAAGGAAGTTGTGGAAACTAAGGATGCATCCCAAAAGTTCATCCAAACATGGAGGAGCGTGCAACAGGACTGAGTGGCTTGGGACGAGCCACATGTGAGTGTTGGGGGCCTATTGGATAGACATTTTGGAAATAATATTCATAAAAATCCTAAGTATGGAAGATGTGGGCAGTAGAAGAAGAAGAAAGACAAGGCAGGAGCAGAGTGCATAGTAAAGGGCACATCTAGGCTCGATACTATGCAACCGAGGCACATTTAGAAGTACCATGCGTAGTAAGAAGAACAAAGCAAAAGAATAAAGTAGAAAATAAAACAAGAGAATAAAGTGAGCGAAAAGGAAGGACAACAACTTGGCATGCTAGATGCACAAAAGCAAGAAAATCAAGAAAAGAAAAATCAGGAAAAACAATCCTGATCAGCGAGTCAACCCAAGTTGTCATGAATTGTAATAGGGTTTTGGGGGATGACACGATGTATATTTTGTAAGAACAGTGTGCAAGCTTGAGACAATTGTAGAAAGAATAATAAATAAGCCAGTTGTTGTAGACGTAGCCCAAAGTTGGGTGAACCACATTAACTATTGTGTTTATTTGTCTTTTATGTGATTGGTCATGAATACTCTCTTTATGCATGTTAGATTAGATTTGTCTTTTATGTGACCACTGTGCAAGAGTTATGAATGTTACATTAATTGGTTTATGTTGCAATCTGAGTATAATGGTATTGTATAACCAAATTCACTAAGTAACCAAAGGAGAATAAACATAGGATAACACACAGAGAATCAAGAAGTAAGAATGAAAAGGATGATCACCTCCCATTCCCTCACTATTGTAGAAACTTGGTTCCTGTAGCCTTAATAGATGCCTCAGGTGAGACTTCACTTGGATGCAGGTGATGCCAAAAGAGTCGGAGTCTGAAGGTTTTTTGCTGAAAAAGATAACTCGAACCTAGGGTCTTACAAAACGTGCACGCGCCAACAATGTCCAAGGTGTATGACCGCCTCGACTCGACCTTTATCCAAAGTATGTTGGTTGTTTTTGGCTTCTATTAAGATTAGAACCACTAGGTCAATAACCCGATCTCCTCCACCTTTTTTTCTATTTTGATTAATGGAACTCTTCGACCTTCAACCCATCTAGAGGGATCAGGAAAGGGGATCCTCTTTCTCATTTATTATACATTATCATGGTTGAAGGGCTGGGGAGATTCATCAAGTCAACTATGGCTAATGGAAATATCAAAGGGATCTCCCTCTACCCTAATGTTGTCCACCTATCCCATCTACAATTTGTAGATGATACTCTTACGATGGGACAACCTACATTCAAAGAAGCTTTATCCTTCAAGTATATTTTGGATTTTTTTATAAAATCTTTAGGAGCCCTCACTACAACCACTCCAAGTCCCAAGTATTCTTCTCCAATGCTTGTTTGTTGATTCAACGAAACATATCCATAATTTTGGGCTTCCAAAGGGATTTTTTTCCCTCTAAATACCTGAGAGCTCCCTTGTTGGATAAGGCTCTCCAAAATGTCTCTTGGGAAGATCTGCTAATTGAAGCTAATCTCTCTAGTTGGACTTTTCAATTTTCTCACCCCGCCTGGAAGGATCTTGTTAATTATGGAGCCTGATTATCTTCTTGTTTCATAGGTCTTTGTTTTCAGCCGTGTTTATACCCCATGAAGACCAAAACACAGGAGGGGGGGTTTCCCCCCCTACGAGGTCTGGGAGAAAGCGAGCCCCCAAAGGAAAAATTGTCTTGTAAATGTATATTGTAATTTCATAGTAAATCTGGACCGTTAATTATAAGGTCACAGATCTAATGATAGAAGTTATGTTATGGTTTTTTTTCCTAGAAGGAAACCCTATTTTATGAGGGAATTGTATTGCGGTTGTTTATCATTGTGAATATTTTATTCTAAGAGAGGAGACAGTGAGAGAAAGAAGAGGAAGTTACAAGGAGTGTGTTGTAGGTTGTATCCCTTCATTTGTTGGATAATAAAAAGGAAGGACCTAAAAATTTCTTTGGTGAACGTAGCCCACACTGTGTGAACCACATATATCTATTTATCTATTGTATTGTGTATATTTTGTGTTTTATTTCCACATTTTATTTTATTTTATTGCTATGCGATCCTGTTTTTCTAACAACTGGTATCAGAGTGAAAGGTAACTCGTAGGAAAAGAGGGTTCCTGGTTCGAGTGGAAGCAATGACAAAAGATGGAAAGTTTAGAGTCGATAAATTTAATGACCAAAGCTACTAGTTATGGAAGATGTAGATGTAATATTATTTATATCAGAAGGATGTATTCCTACCATTGGGTGGAATAGAAAAGAAGCCACTGGCCATGAAGGACAAAGACTGGGAGGTTCTTGACAAAAAGGCACTAGGAACGATACAGTTGAGCCTGGTAGTATCGGTGGCTTTCAATATTTCAAAAGAAAAGACAATGAAGGAGTTGATGAATGCATTGACTAAATTGTATGAAAAACCTTCGACATCCAATAAGGTATTTCTAATGAAGAGATTATTTAATATGAATATGTCATAAGGTGGGTTGTTTGTAGATCATTTAAATGAATTTATTACAATTACTAGTCAACTAAGTTCTGTAAAAGTGGACTTTGATGATGAGGTAAGGGCTCTTATGATCTTATGCTCATTGCCATAAAGTTGGAACAACTTGGTCATGGATGTAAGTAACTCTGTCTCTGGTTCAAACACTTTAAAATTTGATGATGTTGTTGGTGTTATCCTTAGCAAGGAAATGCGACAGAAAAGAAAAGGTGAGACATCAGGTAATGCGTTAAACATGGAGAATAGGGGAATACAAAAGGATAGAGGAAAGGGCTCAGGGAACCACACAATTTTTAGGAAGGGAAGATCCAAATCCATACTGAGAAATATAGAGTGCTGGAATTGTGGGAATAAAGAACATCTGAAGAAAGACGACAGAGCTCCAAAGAAACAAAGAGATGGATAGCAGGAGAAAAATCAGGAAGCAAATGTAACATGGGATGTGTTACAAGATGATTTGATTCTTTCTATAGATAATATTTCTAAGTCTTGGGTAGTAGATTCAGGGGCTTCATTTCATGCCACACCCCATAGGAAACATTTTCTAGATTATGTTCAAGGTGATTTTGGACAGTTTCATTTGGGTGATGATGCACCATGCAAAATTGTTGGAATGGGAAAGGTAAAAATAAAGCAAAGGATTGGAAACCAATGGTTGTTGAAAGAGGTAAGACGTGTTCCAGATCTAAGAAAAAATATAATTTCAACAGGGCAATTGGCAAGTGAAGGTTGTATATCCATATTTATAGATAAGGTGTGGAAGGTCACCAAATTATCATTGGTGATAGCGAAAGGAGAGAAGGTAGGTACATTGTATTTATGTACCGGTAATATTGATTCTTCTATCTCTTTAGCTTTTACATGAGTGGATACACCACTATGGAATCATATTCTTGGACACATGAGTGAGAAGGGGATGCAGATACTTCACAAAAGAAAATTGTTGCGAGATCTTCAACAAATTGATTTGGATTCTGTGGGCATTGTGTTTATGGAAAACAAAAGAGAGTCATATTTCTCAGAGTCGGAAAAGAAAAGAAGAGTGAAAGGTTAGAGATTGTGCATATATATGTATGGCGACTAGATCAGGTATCATCTCTTGGTGGATCTCATTATTATGTTATTTTTATTGATGATGCAACTAGAAAAACTTGGTTTTATTGCATTCGACAAAAATCTGATGTTTTTTATACTTTAAAAAAATGAAAAACTTTAGTTGAAAATGAGACAGGAAAAAGGTTGAAGTGTCTCAGATCAGATAATGGAGGTGAATATTGTAGCAAGGAGTTTGATTATTATTGTTCATACCATGCTATTCATAGAGATAAGACAGTTCCAGGAACACCGCAAGAAAATGGTGTGTCAGAAAGGATAAATAAGACACTCATGGAGCATGCAAGGAGTATGAAATTACATGTTGGTTTTCCCTTACAATTTTGGGAAGATGATGTAGATACTGTTGTTTGCTTAATAAACAGAGGACCTTCAAACTTTTTGGATGGTGGAATTCCAGAGGAGGCATGGATAGGTAAAAAGATAAACTATTCTTTTTTGAAGACTTCGGGTTGTGAAGCATTTGTCCATATTGATAAAGAAAATAGAACAAAGCTTGAGGCAAAATCCAAGAAGTGTACCTTTATTGGATATGGTGTTATTGATTTTGGTTATCGCTTATGGGATTATGAAAATAACAAAACCATTAGGATTATAGATGCCATATTCAATGAGAAGGTCATGTACAAATATTAGTTGCAGTGAAAGATACAAGAAAAAGAAAAACCACAATACAAAGTGCTTGATGAGATCACTGAAAAATAAATTCCAAAGGTACCAGAAAATCAAAATGTACAACAACAGGAGAAGCAGGTACTTAAAACTCCTGCAAGTGTTGTTAGAAGATCTACTAGGTTAAGTAGATCCCCTGAACGATACTCTCCTTCATTTTATTATTTATTGTTGACTGATTTTGGTGAACCATAATGTTATGAAGAGGCAATGCAAGTAGACACCCAAAATAAGTGGGAGCAAGGAATGAAAGAGGAAATGGATTCCCTGGTAAATAACCAAACTTGGAATTTGGTTCAGTTTCCTACAAGAAAAAAAGCATTGCAGAATAAATGGGTTTACAATTTGAAGGAAGAAGATGGAGGAAAAAAACGATAGAAGGCTAGACTTGTTGTAAAGGGGTTTGCACAAAAGAAAGGTATAGATTTTGATGAAATATTTTCTCAAGTTGTTAAAATGACTTCAATTAGGACTATTTTAAGTCTTGTGGCAGTAGAAGATTTGCATCTTGAACAGTTAGATGTAAAAACAACTTTTCTCCATGGGGATTTGGAGGAAGAGATTTATATTCAGCAACCACATGGGTATGAGGTCAGAGGGAAGGAAAATTTGGTATGCAGGTTGAAGAAGAACTTGTATGGCCTAAAGCAAGCTCCAAGGCAGTGGTATTTGAATTTTGACAGGTATATGATAGAACAAGGTTATAGTAGATTTCATCCTAATCACTGTGTTTATTTTAAAAAGATAGAAAATGGAATTTATATTATCTTGCTATTGTATGTAGATGACATGCTTGTTTCAAGGTCTAATATAAATGATATAAACGTGCTCAAGAAGAAATTATCTAATTCATTTGTGATGAAGGATTTGGGTGCCACAAAGAAAATCCCTGGTATGAGAATAACAAGAGATAGGAAAAATCACAAATTGACATTGTCTCAGGGTGAGTACATAGAGAAGGTGTTGGAGAGGTTTAGAATGCAGAATGAAAAACTAGTTAGTACATATTTGGCTAGCCATTTCAAATTAACTAATGAAATGTGTCCCAAGACACAGGAGGAGATAGAATACATGTCCAGGGTCCCTTATTCATCAACAGTTGGAAACTTGATGCATGCGATGGTTTGCACAAGACCAGATATTGCACATGCAGTGGGAGTTGTGAGAAAGTATATGAACAATCTACGTAAAGAACATTGGGAGGCAGTAAAGTGGATTCTCAGGTATTTGAGAGGTACTGCTACTCATGCATTATGTTTTGGAGGTTCAAACACTATTCTACATGGATATGTGTATTCAGATATGGCAGGTGATAAAGATAGCATGAGGAGCACCACAAGGTATGTTTTTACTATAGGTCAAACAACAATAAGTTGGATTTCGAAACTACAAAAGGTTGTTGCACTTTCAACAACATAAGTAGAGTATGTTGTTGCTACAAAGACTAGTAAAAAAATGATTTGGTTATAGAGGTTTATGGAGGAATTGGGAAAGAAGCAGGAGAATAAAAAGTTGTACTATGACTGAGATTGTCATTCATCTTGCAAAGAACTCAACCTTCCATTCAAAGACTAAGAATATAAAGCTCAGGTACCATTTCATACAATCTGTCTTGGAAAATGGTCATTTGAAGTTGGAAAAGATACACATTAGCCAAAATCCTGCAGACATGTTAACAAAGGGAGTAACCAGGGAGAAACTGAGTTCCTGTTTAGTTTCAGTTGGTCTTTAAGCATGAAGGTGAAGATGAGAAATTTTCCAAGTCTAAGAAGGATTATAGTCCAACAGATATGACAACAATTGAGTTGTTGAGATCAGTCTCCAAGTGGGAGATTGTTGGTTGTGGAGCCTGATTATCTTTCTGATTCAAAGATCTTTGTTTCTAGCCATGTTTATACCCCAGAAGAATGTACACTCCATGCGGGGGAGTGTAGGTAGGCTTGCCCCTCCTACGGAGTCTGGGGGGGGCATCCCCTCGGCTGGGGGGTCCGGGGGCAAGCAGGCCCCCGAAGGAAAAATTGTCTTGTAAATGTATATTGTAATTTCATAGTAAATTTGGACCGTTTATCATAAGGTCGTTGATCTGACGGTAGAAGTTATGTTAGGTTTTTTTTTCCTAGAAGGAAACCCTGTTTTATGAGGGAAATGTATTGCAACTATGTATTATTGTGAATACTGTATTATGAGTGAGGAGATTGTGAGAGAAATAAGAGGAAGTTACAACGGGTGTGTTGTAGGTTGTATCCCTCCATTTGTTGGATAATAATAAAGGAAGGACATGACAATTTCTCTGGTCGACGTAGCCCACACTGGGTGAACCACATATATATGTGTCCCTATTGTATTGTGTATCTTCTGTGTTTTATTTCCACATTTGTTTTATTTTATTGCTCCATGATCCTTTTTTTCTAACACAAAGGATGAAGTTCCTCCTCTACGAGACAACCTGTCATGACCAACTACTGGGAATTCAATGAGATTTCGATTCTTGCTTGTGTCATTTGTTTACCGCCAACATCCTACAAGTTATGAGGAATCTCCTCCTCCATTATGCATCCTCCATAATTGGGCACTGGAATAGGTGAGTGAAGATCTTCCTAGGCATGCATGCCCCAGTTTTGATCAGAATGGGGAGAATGGGTTGGGATGCTTCCTGGAAAGGGAGAGAGAGCAACAGGTCTAGTGCGTTGGTTCCTACTAACTTGACTGTAGTAGGCCGACCTGCACTTGGGCTTGCCTCTCTCATGAGGCATGGAAAAACTAATCCTATGGGGGGAAGAATTCAGAGTGGAGAGGCCATAAATGCTTGGGAGGGATAGAAGGAAAAAATAGAGGCTTGGGAAATCCAAAGCTTGACAACCAAGGGAGAATGAGAGACCGAGGACGAAAATCGAAGATAAGGGCAGTAGCGGGGAAATCCTTGTGTGATGATGAGTGAGGTGATGGCTATTGAGGCCATGAATGCCAAAATGTTGCGGGTAGGACGCATTGTACCACTACCAATAAACCAGACTTGAAGCACCATTAGAGCTATTGGACTGTTCCGATGCTCTAGGCTCTGTTCAGAGTAAATGCGAGGCATTTCAAGTGAGTTGAGGAGGGTGTTGGCGGCGAGGGGCTTTAACTTCCCTTGCTTCCAACGCGCCATGTGACATGTAGTCGCCAGGTGTCACCCCATCCGAGGCATTTTTTAATACTATTACAATAATCCTTTAAACTATAAAAGTGGGGGCATATTAATCTTATCCATTTGGAGCGGCACGAATATGTCGAGTCGAACATGTTCGTCCACGCTACCAATCAATAGAATAGGGTCACACTCAAAGAAGATGTATAAATCAATAAAAGGGTTACATGTTTAGTTTCAGGGCATACTGAACAAAAGCTAGTGGGGTTGAAAAGGGAAGAAACGGGTTGAAAACACTGTCCAGGGTTGCATTCATAAAGGAAGATAATATTTAAAAAGCTTCACTATGTCATGCATTTAAACCACATTTAAATTAGAAAAGAACATCTTTGAAGATCTGAAAACAAAATGAGGACTCTCCGAAGTTAAAATTCACAAATTCACAAATTCAAAAAGTTAAATCCAAACATCTTTGACATCAATTCACTGCTTGCCAATATGGCCTTATAGTAGATAAGGCAAACTTGAAGGAAATGCAAATTTAAAAGTATAAAACAGAAACAATTAATAGCTAAATAAATTTCTAATTTCAAATAAGTTTTCTAATCAAAAGTGGCAATCACGTGGTCACACATTAATTTCTTAATCATATTAAGTAAATGTTAAAAAATAAACAAATTAACAGATGCATTAAATGATTTTCAATTACGATCAACAACAATATATCACAATCAACAATATGTCAAAATCAAATGATAACCATAAGATTGGAATTTATACGTAATTATTTCATCGCCCTAATGCAATAGTGTAGACAGGAGCAACAAAATCTGAGGAACGAGGAGATTCTGGAGCAGAAGGACGAGGAGCACGGAGTGGGGGACGACCCTGAATACCCGCTTGATCGTCATAAACGAAATCCACTGAGATGGTTTCGTTATCAGCTAAACCCAAGCAGAGCTCTTCCCACCAAACCTCATCATCTACCATTACCGTCTCTTCATCTCTACGAAACGTAACACGTACAATTGCCGCTTGATTTAGCCGAAACATTGGGCGGATAAATTGATTCATGAAGTATTGAAAGCTAATTGCAGGACGGCCCTCGGATCTCTTCCGAACGATTAGACGCCTGGTATTACCCTCGGGATCTTTGAACTGGAAAACACACAGAATGTTATAAGAAAACAAAAAGCCAAATGGAATCGATGTGGCGCAAAAGCAAAACTATACACTCAAATATCGAGTGGAAAAAAACACAGGTTGATTGATAACACTGTAATATCTCAGTAGGAACTTACCTTTATCGTGCCAAGAGCCATACAAGCAATCAGATTGCGCAGAGAATCGTATGGGGAGATGATTGGCGTAGTTGAGTTTGAGGAGTTGGCGTTACAGTGTGGATCAGAAAATGTGTTTTTTCCCACAGCTGTAGCACTCCCAGGATGGATGGTTTGGTCCATCGCTGTTGCATAAATAAACAAAGACCACCCATGGCTTTTCAGCTTCCATCATCCTGGAAGATGCTTGGCATTTCATTCTCTACGTTGAAAGGCGTACACTTATTGACAATGAACTAGATCTCATGTTCATAATTTTTTAGCATTTTTAAAAGTTTTAGTTAAACTGTTTACTTTTTAACATTTACTTAATATGATTAAGAAATGTGTGCGCACAAGCCTCAAGCCTTTCTTTAATGAATCAATTTGACTATAGAACAAAGAGAGTTATTGGACCCAAAGGAAAGGGTCATCTTACCTAGGAACTCCAAACACCCACTTCGTGCCTCTTTACTTTCACTGCCTCACCTTAGTGAAAGTGGATGGATCGAGGGATGGAGAAAGGGAGGGGGTAGGCACTATTTCTCCTGTTCTGGTCGGGCGAATAAGCGTTAAGCGTCTAGTCCCAAAGGGCGAGGAGCGTCACGTTCAAATGATTAACAAACTTAATTGAAATTACAACTATTAACTTTTTATATTAAATTTACATTTGTGTCAGGTTTACTGATAACAGAGGCATAATTACAATTGTTTAACCTTTAGGCCTTCACTTAGCGACTATGCTAATATATCATATTGTATATAAATTTCAGTACATCTCTACTTCCTTCCTATTCAACAATTTCTATTTTTATTCTGTTATGAAAAATAATGCAAGAAAATGGAACCGTTATTGGATCCTAAGATGCAAATGGAAGAAAAATATACTGATATGAACTGAAAAATATATGAATGAAAAAAATATATAAAATCATTGTAGGTATAAAAGTCCCTTCAAGTTTAAGAGTAGATCCTAGAGCCCTCTATTCTTTTCTACATGGTAGTGATGCAGTCTTCGATGAACATGTCTATTCTAGTAGCACATAATTGAGGTAAGTTGTGCTTTAGGAGTAAGCCCAAAGCTCTGGTATTTAGTGGCACATAACCTCATGTTATAGGCAGAGCTAGCATCATACCCTAAATCGGTTCGCCAACTAGAGTTGGGCCTTGATCCATCGAGAGATGGGTACCTAAGACCATAGGTATTCCATTTGTCTTCAAGGCCTTGTCTAGCATCATACCCTAAATCGGTTGGCCAACTAGAATTGGGCCTTGATCCATCAAGAGATGGGTATTTTAGACCCTAGGTATTCCATTTGTCTTGGAGGCCTTGTCTAAAGAGTTGTTAGATGTTGTTGTTAAACGGTGGAAAAGAGGATTGAGAAATGGATTACCAAACCCTTGGCTCTCGAAACCAAATTCTTTGTATCAATATTTTAATGGCCATGCATGTTTACTACTCTTTTTGTTGGGTACCCTCACCACTGACTTACACTTGGAAAATCCCTTTGGACCTTTCTATGGGACAATGCTAGCTAGGGTAAATGCTTTTAGAAGGTTAACTAGAAGTTTAGTTGTATGCCTCATGACTAAGGAAGCTTGGACATAATAAAACACGAACTCTAGCATAGGTCTTTTGAGTTAAATGAGTCTTCTTGGAAGTCTTAGGAAATGAAGCTTGGAAGGTGTTACTGCAACACTAAATTAGTTAAGGGTTCCTGCTAGGAAAGCATGGGTGGAAAGGATACTTTTCCATACCATTATGATTACCCTAGATATGGTTAAAGTTGTTGAGAATTTCATACTTTAAAGAATTTGGAAAGTAAGAGAGGTTGTCAAACCCTTCCTTCCATGGTGAAACCTTCCCTCAAAATGAGTCTATCATTTAATGACCAAAGCCCATCTCCCCTTCTACTGTTTGAAAGTGAGTTATTGGATGAGATGGCTTGGTTTTTAGCTCAAAGGTTTGTTTGAAGGGGCCTATAGTTGACCAATAAAAATTTTAATGTCCATAGAGACTCATGGCTACCTTAGTTAGAGATTATGTAGAAATTGTAGCTGGGGCCCATTGACAAATTTGTGGTGGAAATAATTTAGGCACCGATTATGAATGACTTAATGCTTAAGATGACCCATTATTTGTTATATTAATGGGGGAGGGAGCCCATTATTTTCATGGTATGATGGGGCATTAACTCATGACGGTTTGTTATGCTAATTATAGTAGATGAGGATGGACCACATGTAGAAATTGCTATATTACTAGGGGGATTCATTGTGTACAATAAGTCAAGAATCGATGGGCCCTACCAAGCCTACCTCAACATAGTCAGAGTGTAGTAGCCATCATAGGGCCAATAAATTGTCTAGAAGATGATGAGAGTGGGCCCATAGTGAACCCACCCTTATTGCATAGGGAAATGAGTTTCTTATTTTGGCTCTTGTTATTCTTAAGGTTCCCGAGCCTTGAGAGTCTCGTGATGGATGGGACCCACCTATTGAGGAGCCTCATGAAGTTATTTGATGGGGCCCAACCCTAAATGATCATAATGAACCCCCACCTGATGTAGGTATTATGATTTAGTGTTTTTTTCTCTAGGCCTTCCACCTTTTGATACTTTATATTATATGTTTCATGTATAGATGTTTTGGCTTAAGACAACCATTTTTGAGTTTTTCTCTTAGTGTTTTTTGATATAGACCATGGTGGTTGCATATGAAGCCCACCCTTTTCTTAGCAAAGAGATGCACATTATGTTTTATGAATAGTCAAAAGATGATTTAATGTTAAAAAAGAATATGCAAAATTGAAAAAATTCCCATAATGATAATAATAATAATAAAATAAACCAATATAGATCTATCTTAGTTGGATATTTTTAGCACAAAGAGATGTATTGCTTTGTTTCTTTTTTATCTTTCTAAGTGCTTAATTAATACAAAGTTAAGATAGATATGTGTTTGATTATTTTATTTTTATTCTTTTATTTTATTATAATGTTTTTTTTTTTCATTTTATATATTCATTTTTATTATTAGATTGTTTTTTTCTTCATTTTTATGTTAATCACCTAACTTTTCTCAATACAATAACAATTCCAAAAGTATGGAGTCCTCTTTAAATGCATTTTGATGCATTTCTTTTCACATGGTTTTCCTCGGCATCATTATCCTTACACCAAAATCATATTCATCAAGCTTGTGTAGAAGGTAAACATGCATTTTATGTAGTTATATGACACTTTATGAATTAAGGGCCTAAACATCATTATTATTGTTATAATGAAACCTTTAAGTAAGTATTAGTATTAACTACTTTGTGTGTATTCTCATGATTTTGTAATAATGTTATATTTGTAAAAATATCACTTTTGTATAGTAAGGGACTATTGACTCTTAGTAGTTACTTAAGCATTGTGTTAGGGTTTTTTGAGGATTTGTTTCCACGACAATCATTAACACATTCTAAAATCCCCCTTTGATGATGACTAGAGGGATAGAATCAAAATTGGATACGAATATGAGATCTCACAAGTATAATGATGTCTCATTGTGTGTAAAAATGTCTCAGAATGATGTTATCACAATCATCACAATGATAATCTATACAACGGTAAATATCGCCACTAGACAATCATTACATGATGGCTTCTAAAGATGGCATTACATTATGTCCCCCCTTAATGACAACTTCAAACATCCTAAATAACTAATGAAGATAGAGTCAAACTTTGTTCATGTCAAGGATAAGCTGCTAAAAGAAACAATGTAGAAAACCATACATAAGTTGCAACTAGATCCTTAATAAGGAGAAAAGAGAAGACACTTGCTACCATAAATAACTAATGCAAAATGACAAGCAACTATGTCCTCAATAAGGTGCAAGGAGAAGTCACTTGCTACCATCAAGAACCAACAATGACAACATCGGTATGTTCACGATGAAGTGCCAAGCAACTCAAGATAGAGAAGTAATCTTCAGAACCAATATGTCTCCAACCTCTTCACACACAACCCTTAGGAACAAGTGAAGCAAATAGAGAGCTAACTGCAAGAAATAACCTTCAAGATAAATAGCATGAATCACCATGGAAAGCCCACGATGTGTCAGATAACAATCTCTCCAAGAATGATAGCAAAATATGAAGCTAAAGGTGATCAAACAAGCTGAAAGTGTCGACGATAAATTGAAGTTATTCAATCAAGAACTTGAAAATGATCTCACAAATATCATCTGTTAAGAACCAAATATCAATATAGCATAGAAAAACCTCAGAATAAGTACTCAATGCCTTGAAAAATAGATAATTTCAGATAATAAGCCTCTTCGAGGGGGCAACCTCCTTTTACCCCACATAAATGTTCAAGTACAAGATGA
>ML819242.1:69650-79942 GCA_009831015.1 Picea engelmannii
GAAAATGTCTCCTTGGTATATATAGGAGACTAGGAGGTATAATTACAACTAATGGAATAAAGCCGACATAAATAAAATAACATTACTAATGTAATATGCCCCAATTAAGGGGTAATGAGCCAATATTAGGGCTTAACATCATCAAGTTCAACAAGTGCTCAAATATGCACCACATGAAATGTAAAATAATCTCACATGTTACTGCAAATGATGATCTAATGCTCTAATGATCCAAGGGGCAAGCCACAATGAAGATCTGAGTGTATCGAGATTGTTGCAAAAGTAGATATGAAATCAACATGTAATGATGCCCTCAAACAAGAAATGAACTAATGATATGATCCACATGTACCATATGTGCACAAAATCTACTCTCTACATCGATTTCTATCAATGTTCTACAACAAAAAACCTAATGTCCTCTGAAATCCTAAAAGATTCAAATGTTGCATTGGACCCAATTGTAATTTACAGTAATATTTCTTCCTTGACTGATCCTCAATCAATGGTGGAGACATAATACTAGTGTTCACTACAAGTTCCATACTTGCCGACATTGCATAGTTGATACTTTATCTTTCCATAAACATTGTCCAATCCATGAGTATCCTTTTGTGATGATATAGGAAAGAGATAGGCTCTTTCCTTAAGACACTTCTTTAACAAGGACTGTAAATAATCTGTAAAATTGCAGCTGGAAAGACAACATAGACTTCATTTGAAGCTGCCTTTTATACTGGTCTACTACTACTTCCATGAACACGTAGCCTTGTTATGGGATATGGATGTAACATCTCTTTGTGCAACAGATCACCATCAAAGGAGTAAATAAGAAGAAATCCCATAGAAGTACCAAGGGTGAGGGTTCAATCCTGGTCAAATGCCATCCATTCAATTGTAATAATCTGGCCTTTAGAAGAGAGAGTGGGGTGGATGATAAACTTCAGTCCCTCCTCGCCATTCTAGGTGAGAATTACAAGCAAGGATATGTGGTTGCAAGATGATGAATCATTGCAAGAACCCTGGTGTGGTTGTAAAGAAACACTGGCGTCGAAGCCTCGGTGTGGACATACACAGTCTGTACGATGCACAGAGGATAGAAATCAATTTTAAAAATGTTAGATCTGTGGAAATTAGTCCTCAAACAAATAGATCAACCTCTCAATTAGAAAAAGAGACCATTCAATCAAAAAATTGGCCTTCAACAAAGATAAATCATCATTTCAATTAGAAAATTGGCCTTTAACACAGAGAAATCATCCCTCCAAGATGTAAATATCCCACTCAAATCAGGAAATGATGAAGCAAATATGAGATAAAATGTGTCCCTGCACCTGCAAACTCAGGGAAAAATGGGTCGTACAACATCAAATATGAGAAAGAACGCCCTTACACTTGCAATTTGGAGAAATCGGTCTGATCTGAGAGTAAATGTGCAGAGAAAACATGGTTGTACATCCAAAAACGTGGTCCATACAGGTTGTGCAGAGGATAGAAAGGGCTATAGATAGCTAGGACATGAAAATATTTAGGTGGAAGGTAAGATTACCAATCATCCTGTTGTTATTTTCATTGTTTGAGGAGAAATCCATAGCTACGTTGATCCTAAATTAGTGGATAGTTTTCATTTGAAAAGGCTTAATCTTGCAAGCTCGTTTTTTCTTCAACTAGCCACTAGAACCAAGAGAAGGATCAATGAGGTTGTCTAAAGTCATCCAATATATTTGAGTGGAGTCAACAAAATTGTTGATCTAAATATAATTTTGTTGGGTTCTTATGATATCCTAATTGGAATGGATTGGATGGATAATCATCATGTTATCTTAGATTATCATAATAAGAAATTTAAATGTCTTGATGAAGAAGGAAAACAAAGCTTGGTGAAAGTAATTCCAAGACCCATTTCTATAAGGAAAATTTTAGCCTTACAAATGAAGAGATGTTTGAGAAAATGATGTTACTTATTTGCAGCTCATGTGGAAGAGCCAACCAATAATAAGAGTCCAAATATTGAGGATTTTGTAGTGCTACAAAATTTGAGGATGTATTTTGGGATATTCTAGGTTTTCCACTCAAGAGAGATATAGACTTCTCTATTGATTTAGTACCAGGAGATTCCCCAGTATCCAAAACTCCTTATAGAATGACCACACCAAAGTTGAAATAATTACAAATGCATCTTGAAGAAATCTTGAATAAGGGTTATATATGCCCAAGTGTCTCACCTTGGGGAGCATCAGTTCTCTTTGTGAAGAAGAAGGATGGGCCCTTGAGGTTGTGCATTGACTTTAGGAAACTAAATAAAGTTGCAGTGAAGAAAAAGTACACTCTTCCCAGAATTGATGATCTCTTCAACCAACTAAAATGAGCAAAGGTATTTTCCAAGATAGACCTAAGATCAAAATACCATCATGTGAGAATCAAAGATGAAGATATTAGTAAGACAAATTCTAGAACTAGGTATGGGAACTATGAAATTGTATTGGTGCCATTTGGACTAACAAATGCACCACCTGTCTTTATGTGCATGATGAATAATATATTAAAAAATTACTTAGATACGTTTGTCTCTTCTTGGATGACATACTTATCTATTCTAAGTCATAGGAGGATGGTGCTACATGTGCTAAGAGATCATCAATTGTATGCCAAGTTGAGAAAATTTTCATTCGCCCAAAAGTAGATCCATTATTTGGGCCATATCATTTCAGAGGAAGTCATAATGGTGGATCCAAAAAATATTAAAGAAATATGAGAATGGCCAACAGCAAGGAATGTAATGGAAACCAAATATTTCATGAGACTTGCAGGTTATTATAGAATATTTATTAAAGGGTTTTCAAATATTGCACACCCAATCACTTCTTTACAAAATAAAGGGATAAAATTTGAATGGACCTCCGAGTTTGAAGAATATTTCCATCTTTTGAAGGAATTACTTAGAAGTGCACTGGTTTTAAATATTGTTGACCCAAATGAGAAACTTTTTATGTGCACAGATGCATGAAGGGAAGGGCTTGTTTGAGTCCTTATGCAAAATGAGCATGTAGTATGTTATGAGTCAAGGAATGTGAAAGAGCATGAGAAGAATTATCCCACACACGAATTAGAGTTGGAAACCATAATTCATGCTTTAAAATTGTGGAGGCATTATCTCATGGTCAATGTAACGTACGCAACACCCATGTTGAGTCTCGTCACTACGGAAAATGACTTAGCATGCTAAAATTGAATTAAAAATGCCCCATACATATAACAGAAAACCAAGGGACAATGGGCCCATAAAAAATAAAGAAAACAACATGACGATTTATCCAAGAATCTATAGAATTTATAAATTCATGAATTCATGAATTCATGCGAACCCATAAAAACATAGTACAACATTCATATATCATTTACACAACGAAATAAACATAATAACACAACATAAACACTTATATGTTTATAAATGTAATTCAACTGGATGCATATGAAGGGTGAACCTCCCATTCATAGTCCTTTTTATTCCAAATCTCAACAATGGTCCACCCTTGAGTTGAGGCTATGAATCCACAAGGAGATCCGGCCCTATGGCTATCCAGTCTCCACACATAGCAACCATGAACCCAAGTTCTACCCCTAAAACAGTTCCAATCCACCAACTCTCTCTTCCTCACAACCTGCAATACCCAAGGAATGTACACCCTTCACTACTCACAGTCCCTCAAGATATACCATTTATTTATCAGGGCTTCTACTGCACTCAGTTGACCAAGAATCTCTCAGCTAAGGACTTCAAGAACTATCAACTGCTTCAGGAGTGCTCACAGTATCTTACACAAAGCTCTTTATCCATTTCCTCAACATGAAATGAACTGCATACTTACATTATGTTTTATAGGTACACAAGCCTCATTTATAGAATAACAAACAACCCACCAATGGTTTCCTTCAATAACAACATGGTTTGTACTCTCCCCAACACTCAGTTCTTCCTTTGTTTCCCTAAAATCTGCATGTAAAAAAATGTCCCCTTTCTGCATACAAATTTTCCCTCTTCTCCCTTGCTTTCTTGACTCTCACTCTTCCCAAAGATGATTTCAATTCAACACATGCTCCCCAATAACTATGGGATGTGACTTATCACATCCACCCTCTTACATGAATTCAATGATTGGCTTTGGGAACACTCAACAACAATAAAAGGTTATACACAATGATAATAACAATTCATGAATGTGGGTCGGATTAATACCCATGAATAACTCCCCCTTGTACCCCCTCTCTCTTATGGAATCATAGACCCCTATCATAGCCAATGACTATTACTTTTATCAATTATTTAATGCGCACAATATTCAATTTGGCCCCCGACCACATTAAATCAATACAAGCTCTTCACCCCAACACATCGGCTTACCATCCTAATTCACATTTATATAATTACATTATAATTTGTAGGGATTAAAAATGAGGATGTTACATTCCCCTCCCCCTTATGTTTTCACTGTCCTCAGTGCACAACACCCTACAAGTGTAATTTCATTTTACAATTCTGGTTCCCCAACCATTAAACATCATATAGGCTCTCTGGCCCAAAATCACACAAGAATTTTAGCCTAAACAAAAATTACATAGGCACACTAGCCCCAATACTACAAATACATAGGTGCTCCGACCTCTAAAAATCATAAACACATAGGTGATCTGGCCCCAAAACATATACAAAAAGGCACTTGACCCAAAATATATACATAAGCCATTGGCATTCTCCTACAACTATCATGATTTCCACCATCTCTCTTCCTCTTGACCTACCCAATCCAAGGAATGTACCCCTTCACTACTCATAGTCGATCATGAGTCCCATTTGTTTATCAGGGTTGACCGAAGGAATGTTCCCCCTTGATTGTTCTTATTCCATCGGGTTGCACCACTCGTTTATCAGGGTCTCTCTGGAACATGTAACTAGGAATCTCACTACTGGGATCTCAAGGAATTCACTTGTAGGAAGAACTACCAGGAAATAACCAACAACAACCTTGTTGCTACAATGCAACTCACACAAGAGTTCACTCTTCAGGCCTGACAACCTGGTTCTTTGACAGTGCAACTCCCAAACAAGATTTCACTCTTCAGGCATAACAACCTAGTACTTCTGCAAGATTGACAACTTTCTTCTTGTTGTTGTACTCACCCTCTAGGCTCAAGCATCCCTTTCACTATTATACAATTCCTCAGGTGATCCATCATTTGTCAAGGTGTTCTTACATGGACGAATGTTGAATCGTTGTTATATTTCCACTATCAATCTATAACATATGAAAATCATCCCATCTACATCATATGCATACATTCAATATGAGACATCATCATACAATTTTCAATTATAAAATTTCAAATTTGTTTTACACAGGAAAACATAATTTCCCAAACATGCATTTTTTGCTCACAATTGTTTGGTTCTTGCAACAACATGCATCAATATTCCTTATGGTATTACACCACTATCATATCCAAGACCATTTTCCTGCAATCTTTCCCACTTTAATTAAGCCAAACAAATTGTTAGCATAATATAACAATTTTCAATTATTAACTTCTCAAATTTGTTTTATATAGGAAAACAAAATTTCCTAGGCATGAGATATCTGCTCTTTATAGTTGGCTCTTATAACTATAGATACTAGTCTTCCTTATGGGATTACATCATTTCCATATCCAATACTACTCTACCTACAATATCCTCAACTTTCTTGCCACCAAACAAGATAGTTAGTACTCATGCACATTTTCATTAGTTCATGAAATGATTTCAAAATTGTAATTTACCAGCAATTCAAGTATTTCCGTCGATTATTCATATAAAAAAAACAGAATTCAACCATTAATCATATTATCTAGAATGAAACTATCATTCACTATACATGCATTATCAACACACCCAACTTTTCATAATGCTATGAAACTTTACGAATAAACAAAACCAATGTGCCAATAATCTTGGCCACATCCACATAATGCATCCTTGCATTGACTCTAGAATACCATATGTTAATGTTGTGTATTTCACCATGTGAGTTGGAAGGTATGGCCCATGCCTCAATACATTATCCAACGTTTCCCCACAACCCATGTGATCATTTGGATACCTTTCTCTTCAACCCATACACAACACTAGGAACATCATCCCTTAGTTCTATTCAATGTTGACGAAGAGGTTGCAGTCCAAACATCAGTTATATTGGGGAAAACCAGTTATATTGAGGAAAACCGCTATGAACTTGGAGGACGCTATATCCTTTCCATATCCAACCTCAACACGGTCTCACACATGGCCATCTCTAATGAAATTCATTGCTACTAAATGAGTATGCCTCATGTCTTGAATTGGTTATGATCTCATAACCAACATAACACA
Organism: Picea engelmannii; assembly: GCA_009831015.1. Taxonomy (NCBI): domain Eukaryota; kingdom Viridiplantae; phylum Streptophyta; class Pinopsida; order Pinales; family Pinaceae; genus Picea; species Picea engelmannii. The sequence continues at coordinate 76,054 of ML819242.1, forward strand.
ATATGCAATTAAATTTATCATAATTTCATTCAAGCAATAAATAGTATTTGCATACTCAAGGCTTCCTACATTTTCATCAATTCAAATACTAATAAATTAATTGAGGAAATTCTTACCTCAATTTCCTTCATCATTTATGCATCATAAACAACCCAAATGCATACCTACATAGCTAGTATTACATTACTTTATGCTACCTGATCAACTAATATTTTGTTGAAGCTCGTAGACTCCTTTCACCAACCCTTGTTCAACATCTTACCATCATCCTTTGTATTCATATGGATGGATTTTACATATAGAAGCAACATCACCGACCACATTTTCATCCATGTTATAAATATTTTTCTTGTATACACAATCCATCATTAGTCATACTCAAATATCATGACATCATTATTCACACAACAATAGACCATTTTTAGTCTACCTCGTCAACCATTGTCCCTTTTCCTTTGACAACCTATTGCAACACATCTTTGAACCATCCAACCTGACCATCTACCATCGATCGTCAAAAAATTTCATTAGTGGATGAAACACTCTCTTAATTCGGCCGACTTGACCATCGTCCATTGACCATTGGTCATTCCTATTAAATGATGTAAAAATTATTGTAATTCAGTCGATCCGACCATCGACAATTGACCACTTCTGTTGGTTGACGTGGAAATTATTGATGTGGCATGACACATGGATGCTGACATGGCATGACACATCATATTGAGGTGTCAACTTGGTTGACGTGGCATGACATGTCACCCTTCTCTTTTCTTCATAGTCCATCAGTCATTTCTCTTGGATGAACTGACACCTCATCAAATCGGCCGACACCTGACCATAAACCATTGATGCTTTCTCTTTATCGATCAAACACTTTGTTAAATCAATTGACCAATCATCGATCATTGAAAAAAAAATTGGGTGACTATATCACTTTGCTAATTCTGTCGACCCTTGACCATCGACCATTAGCGATTTTGATTAGCCAACTCCAACACTTAGAAAAATTTCCACCAAAAATCGGATGAATCTGGGCCATCAATCTACCATTCAAACCGATCTCATCCATTGTCCTATCAAACTTTACCCAACTTTGTCGATGCATGATCATCGACCATCGACCATCATAGATTTCTTTTGGCTAAACCAAACTCTTTTCCAATTCGACTGACCCGAACATTAGTTGCCGATGATTTCTCTTGGCGAATTTCCAACACTCAGATTTTTTTTATCAAATCCCTGATGACTCTAGGTCGTCGATCTCCAAGCCAACATAATCTTGACCATTGATCGGCTTCAACCTCCCAATGACCAAAAATTAATCTAGACCATTGATCTATCTCATTTTCCCAATTGCCAAGATTGAATCTCGACCATTGATCTGCTCAACCTTCCAAACGATCGAAACCTTATAAATTTTTAAATTTAACATAATAAATCTAAGTCATTGATCTTGAGAACAAATGTGATCTCAATCGTCGATTCACTTAATTCTTCCCAACTTCTATAATGGCCATTAAAACATGAAATTTGACCCTCCAGCTTGAATTTAACTCTACAACTCTGCATATTGATGCCCCATATAATCTCTGAGAGGGTTCTGAGGAAATTTCACTTGAATTTACTCACGAATTTGGGGATTACTCTCTAACTTTTTCGTTTTTCCCCAAATTAGCATAGACCAAAATCGACAACAAAAAAATTGTCAAATTCACACCAACTCTAGGCCCATACAAACCTGATGTTTGAACCAAAAGCTCTGATACCACTTTGTAATGTACCCAACACCCATGCCAAGTCTTGTCACTACAGAAAATGACTTAGCCTACTAAAATCAAATTAAAAATGCCTCATACATATAACATAAAACCAAGGGGCAACATGCCCATAAAAAAAATAGCAAACAACATGTTGATTTATCCATGCATCTACAACATTTATAAATTCATGAATGAATGTAAACCTAACAAAACATAATACAACATTCAGATATCATTTACACAACAGAATAAACATAACAACACAACAAAAACAATTATCTATTTATAAATTTAATGTTGGATGTGGAGCCCGATTATCTTCCTGATTCAGAGGTCTTTCTTTTAGCCGTGTTTGGATCCCATTTCCTGATCGAGGTGTGGGGGATCTTGTCCCCCCATATTTGTCATTAGGGGGGGCGACAACACTTTATAGAGGCCCCCTTGGCAGGGGTTCAGGGCAGCGCCCCCGAAAAGAAATTTTTGGGAAATTTTCCTTGTAAAATATTGTAATTTCGTAGTTAATCTGAACCATTCATTATTAGGTTGCATATTTGATGGTAGAATTTATCTTAGGGTTTTTTTCCCTAGAAGGAAACCCTATTTTATGTATGAGGGAATTGTATTTCAATGATGTATGAGAGTGAATATTGTATTCTGGGAGAGGATATTGTGAGAAAAGAAAAGGAAGTTAAAATGGTCGTGCTATAGGTTGTATCCCTTCATTTGCTGGACAATAATAAAGGAAGGACTAGAAGTTTATCTAGCATATGTAGCCCATATTGAGTGAACCACATATATCTATGTCTCTATCGTGTTGTATATCTTATGTGTCTTATTTACACATTTGTTTTATTTTATTCGTCTGTGATCCTTTTTTTTCTAACATGTAATTCAACTGGTTGCCTATGAAGGATGAACCTCCCAGCCATAGGCTCTGTTGTATCAAATATCAACAACATGCCACACCCAAGCTGAGGCTATGAGTCCACAAGGATATCTGACCCTCTGGTTGTCCATTCTCCACACATAATGGCCCCGAACCCAGATTCTACTCCTACAATAGTTCTAATCCACTAGATCTTTCTTCCCCACAACCTGCACAACCCAAGGAATGTACCCCCTTCACTGCTCACAGTTCCTCAGGTTGTACCATTCATTTATCGGAGCTTTTAGTGCACTCATTTGGCCATGAATATCTCAGCTAAGGAATTCAAGAACTCTCAGTTGCTTCAAGAGTGCTCACAGCATCTTACACACAGATCTTCATCCATTTCCTCAACAAGAAACACACTACATACTTACAACCTATTTTACAGGCACACAAGCCTCATTTCCAACATAACACACAACCCAACAATGGATTCCTTCAAGCATAGCATGGTTGGTGCTCTCCCCAACACTCAATTCTTCCTTTGTTTCCACAAAAACTACATGTAAAAAACTATCCCCTTTCTACATACAAATTTCCCTTCTTCTCCCTTGCTTGCTTGACTCTCACTCTTCCCAAAGATGATTGTACTTCAACCCATTCTCCCCAATAACTATGGGATTTAAATTATCACACCCACCCTCTTACATGAATTCAATTATTGTCTTTGGGAATACTCAATAAGAATAGAAGGTTATACAAAATGATAATAATAATTCAGGAATGTGGGTTGGATTAATACCCCTTAATAACTCCCCCTTGGACCCCCTCTCTCTTATGGAATCATAGTCCCCCATCATTCTTCATCCCTTTCGTATCACAACCAATGATTATTACTTTTATTAATTATTCAATGCACATAATATTCTATCTGGTCCCCAACCACATTAAATCAATATGGGCTCTTTTCCCCAACACATCAGCTCACCATCCTAATTCAAATTTATACAATTACATTATAATTCATGGGGATTAAAACCAAGGATGTTACAGGTAATAAGTTTGATCTAAGGACAGATCATAGTGTTCTAAAATATTTGTTTGAGCAACCAACATTAAATGACAAACAAACTAGATGGGTGGAAATTATCAGTGAATTTGATTTCGATATAAAACATATCAAAGGTAAGGAGAATAAAGTGGTTGATGAACTCAGCAAGTGGGTGCATGAAATGCATGTTACATCCATAAAAACATA
>ML819243.1:2282-29166 GCA_009831015.1 Picea engelmannii
ATTAAATGGAGGAAACTATCGGCTAAAGATTCCACTTGGGAAGATGAGTCTTTTATACAGAAGCATCTAGAGTTACTCAAGCATTGTGGACAACACTTGTCTCAAGGGGATGGGCATGTTAAGCCCTAATATTGGCTCATTACCCCTTAATTGGGGCATATTACATTAGTAGTGTTATTTTATTTATGTTGGCTTTATTCCATTAGTTGTAATTATACCTTCTAGTCTCTTGTATATACCAAGGAGACATTTTCATTTGGATTCATCTTGTACTTGAACATTTATGTGGGGTAAAAGGGGGTTTCCCCCTCAAAGAGGCTTATTATCTTAAATTATCTCTTTTTCAAGGCATTGAGTACTTATTCTGAGCCTTTTCTATGCTATATTGATATTTGGTTCTTAACAAATTAGGTGGAAGTTCACTCCCGTAACTATTGGTGTGTTTGAAAATCACTCTAGACCACCACTATGGTGCATTGGATTCACCTCTAGTGTGCAATGGTTGAGTTATACAGAGTATATCATGTGTAAATTATTCATTATTCATTACGTTTAATGAGAATTCTTCCATTATTTCTCTCTTGCTTCTTCTTTCTCAATTTATGTCTGCAAATGTGTGTGGTATTTTATAGCTAGATCTATTATGTGCAGGTTCAACATATATACATGGTATCAGAGCTGATGGACTACTAAGCAAAGATACACCAAAATATTTTTTGCAGGTACCAAATATTGAAGACAACGAAAAAATGGAATTCCCAAAAGAATTCATTCTTAGACCTTACAAATTCTTTGCATGGAAGGAGAATATGGCCATGCATCCTCGATGAAGATGATTGTATAGGATAACCATGAATAGAGAGACATAACCAACATCATCCATAAAACAATCCAAGTATCTAAATCGAATGGATGAAGCATTCAGAACAATTTCCAGTTTCATTTCTCTCGATCTCCTTTTTCACATATCTTCCAGTAAAACCCCCAATGAAGCATGGAACACCATGGAAGGGATATTTAGAAAATAAGATGATATGAGGGGACACATGATCGAGGTGTAATTTCTCACATTGAATCCAAAAATCTTTGACAATCTCCGATATTTCTTTACAAAATAGAAGGATTTACTATCTCAACTCAAAGCTTGCAGGGTTGATAAATCTAAGGTGGAGAAAAAAACGGTTAGAACCCTTCTCTCCAAACTTGGTCTTGAATTCTCTATGTTCCTATCGACATTTTATTCATTCAAATTCGCCTCTGGAGCCACCTAGAAGATTCCTTCTCTTAAGGAATTTATCGAATCCCTGACACAAGAGAAAACCAAGCTCGTCAACATGGGAAAAATCAAAGGCCCAAAGGCGCATGCACTTATTGTGCATGATGGAATCCATCAATATCAAAAATATAAAGATAAATACAAAAGGAAATATCATGCAAATCCAAGGAAGGAAGGGTACTCAAAACCCTTCATCGATGCCTCTCGATCCAAAGGTGGAAAAGGAAGAAAATCCGAGATATGCACATACTTCCATAAAGGATTCCATCCAGAATCCACATGCATGAAAAAAAAAATACATATAATGACTCAAATACTTCAACAAAATAACCTTGGAGATCTCATTCCCGAGGGTTCCAGTAAGAAGAAGCCAGAAGATCAGAATCCCAAGAAAGGAAATTCTAGCCATGGCTTTATTTCCATCAAGTCCTCTCTCAATTCTTGGATCGTAGATTCAAGAGCATCACATCACATGAATGCCACAAAAGAATTATATTATTCATTGGATTCATTCAAAGGTCCTCCTATTCTAATGGGGGACAACTCTCTAATCGAGGTCACCGACAGAGGAAGGATTGAACTCACCAACATAATCTTTGAGAATGTGATGCACGTTCCCAAAATTTCCGTCAATATTAGTCCATGTATCAGATGACGAATTCTGGCATGAGAAATAAATTCATATTCACACCTAATGTAGTGGACATATATGAAATGCAAACCAATTCCAGGGTTTCTACTGGTGAGGTAAATCATCAATCTATATTGTATTCATTTTATGAATTTATTGAACCAGATTTTTCTTTACTTCTTACCCATGCTGATGAAAGAAATAGGATATGGAACGAAAGGTTCAGGCATTTCAATTTCAGATACATGCAACATGTTAGAAATAAAATATCGGTTGATGGTCTACCAGACATCCATTTCTCCAAAGGAATATGTGAGGGATGTGTTCTTGGAAAACACCCTCAAGAGAAATTCGACAAAGGAAAGACTCAGAGAGATTTCTCTCCTTTAAATATGATCCATGGTGACCTCATGGGACCTTTTTCGCATCCATAAATGAACAAAGTGAGGTATATTCTCATTTTTGTTCATGTTTTCTCACATTTCACATGGATTTACTTTCTCAGGAAAAAATCAGAGGTTTTTCAACACCTCAAAGATTTCAAAGCCCCGATTGAGACACATTCAGGAAATAAAATCAAATTCCTCTGAACTGATAACAGGGGAGATTATTTCAATCATGAGATCTAAAATCTATCATGAGGCATGGATTCAGTTGAAGCACATAATTCCCTATACTCCGCAACAAAACAGAGTTGTTGAGCGGAAAAATATATCTCTAAAAGAGATGGCATCTTGCATGTTGCATGCAAAGCAAATTGCACATATATTATGGGTCGAAGCACTTAATTGTGCAACCTACATCCAAAAAATATCTCCCCATAGATCTGTCAAGGATATTACCCCCTATGAGGCTTTGAGCGGCCTCAAACTAGAAGTGACCCACTTTCATGTTTTCGGTTCACATGCATGGGCTCAGATTCCCTCTGAAAAGAGGAAGGAGCTTGTGTTGGAGTTACTTCAACACACACCTAGGATTTTTTTTCCTAAGGTTTTTATTTTTTTATTAGTCATAATTAGTCATCATCCAGTCTCCTATATTTTAGGAGAGAATATTCCACCTGGAGAATATTCTCTTTCAGTTCACACTTCAGTTTGACTAGTAGAGTTGAGTTTAGATGTTGCATTGGGATCATCACCATGATAATTCGACCTTTCCTTGGTATCATCACCAGAGTGGCGCATTAGCCTTGATTCCTTGATTTAACTCCTCACTACTTTCTATTCAATCAGTTAACTGAAGACTAGTTGACTAGTTAACTCAACTAGGTGGTAGTTCAATCTCGTAACTGCCTGAGAGATTAGAATAGGTGGAAAATCACTCCCGTAACTACTGGTGTGTGTCCATATCACTCTATTCCACCACTATGATGACTTGGTTCACCTTAAGTAGAACTCATTGAGTTATACAGAGTATATCATGTGTAAATTATTCATTATTCATAACAGTTAATGAGAATTCTTCCATTCTTTCTCTCCTTCTTCTTTTTCCAATTCTCTTTGCAAATTTGTGTATTATTGTTTAGCTAGATCTATTATGTGTTGGTTCAACACATTTACGTGGTATCAGAGCCGATAGACTGCTAAGCAAAATCTACACCAATTTTTTTTGCAGGTACAAAAGATTGAAGACAACGGAAAGATGGAATTCCAAAAAGAATTCATTCTTACACCTTACAACTATTTTGCATGGAAGGATAAAATAGCCATACATATTTGATCCATAGGGTTGTATAGGTTAACCATGAATATAGATACAGAGCCGAAAACAGCCATAGAAAAATCCAAGTACTTAAATCGCATGGATGAGGCACTCAGAACAATTTAGAGTCTTATTTCTCCCGGTCTCCTTTTTCATATATCTTCTTGTAAGACTCCCAATGAAGCCTAGACCATATTGGAAGTGATATTTGGAAAATAGGATGAGATGAGGGGAAACATGCTGGAGGTGGAGCTACTCACATTGGATCCAAAAAGCTTCAAGAATATTCAAGATTTATTTACAAAATTCAAGGATTTATTGTCACAACTGAAAGCTTGTGGGGTTGACAAATCAAAGGAGGAGAAACAACTGGTTCTCACCATTCTCTCCAAGCTTGGTCTTGAATTATCAGTATTCATATCTACATTCCATACTGTCAGATTCACCTCTGGAGCCACCTAGAATATGCCTTCTCTTGAGGACTTTATCGAATCCCTGACACAAGAGCAAACCAAGCTCATCAACATTGGTGCAATCAAATTCCCAAGGGTGCATGCACTTACTGTGCATGATGGCATCCACAAATATCAGAAATATAAATATAAAGATAAGTGGAAATCTCATGCAGATACGAAGAAGGAAGGGTACACAAAACCCTTCATCGATGCCTTTGGATCCAAAGGAGAAAAGGAGAGAAAAGCACATACTGTCACAAAGGATTCCATTTGGAATCTGCATGAATGAAAAATCAAATAGATCTGATGTCTCAAATAATTCAGCAAAGAAACCTTGGAGATCGCATCCCCGAGGGTGCAAAGAAGAAGAAGCTAGAAGATCTAAATTCCAAGAAAGACAATTCTAGCCATGCCTTGATTGCCATCAACTCCTCTCCTGATGCTTGGATTGTAGATTTAGGAGAATCACATCACATGGCTGCCTCAAAAGTAGTCTATTCTTCATTGGATGCATGCAAAGGTCCTCCTATTCTGATGGGGGACAACTCTTTTGTTGAAGTCGTCGGCAAAGGAAGGATTGAACTCACCAATGGAAGCTTCAAGAACGTGATGCATGTTCCCAAGCTTTATGTCAACCTTCTCTCTTTGTATCAGATGATGAATTTCAACACCAGAAAGAAATTCATCTTCACACAAAATTCCATGGACATCTACGACATGCAAACCAACTCCAGGGTTGCTACCAATGAGGTAAATCATCAGTCTAGATTGTATACATTTTCTGAATTCATTGAACCTAATTTTTCTTTACTGCTTACTCATCCTGATGAAAGTAGTAGGATATGGCAGGGAAGGTTTGGACATTTGAATTTAAGATGCATGCAAGAACTTAGCAAGCACAAATTAGTTCATGGTCTACCAGACATCCATTTCTCCAAGGGAGCATGTGAGGGATGTGTTCTTAGGAAACACCCTCAAGAGAAATTTGACAAAGGAAAGTCTCAGAGAGCTTCCGCACCTTTAGATATAATCCATAGTGAACTTATGGGTCCTTTTCCACATCCATCCATCATCAAAGTGAGGTTTGTTCTCATTTTTGTTGATTATTTCTCACGTTTTACTTAGATCTACTTTATCAGACAAAAATCTGAGGTCTCTCAACACCTCAAAGATTTCAAAGCCTTGGTTGAGACACAGTCCAGAAAGAAGATCAAATTCCTCCGAAATAATAACAGGGGAGAGTATGTGAATCATGAGATCCACAATATTTTCCACGAGGCAGGGATTCAGTTGCAGCACATAGTTCCCTATACTCCCCAGCAAAACAGAGTTGCTAAGCGGAAAAACCGATCTCTAAAGGAGATGGCATCTTGCATGTTGCATGCAAAGTCACTACCACAAAAACTATGGATCGAAGAACTTAACTATACAACATACATCCAAAATATATCTCCCCATACATCTGTCAAGGATAAGACCCCCTATGAGGCTTAGAGGAACCTCGAACCGGAAGTGACCCACTTTCATATTTTTGGTTCATGTGCATGGGCCAGGATTCCCTCTTAAAAGAGGAAGGCACTTGATCCACAGAGAACTGAGTGCATTTTTGTTGGATACCCTGAGAGTGTGAATGGATATCGTCTTATTGATATTTCCTCGGACCAACTCATGATTGAGTGTAGTTTCCAATTCGAGGAAAGTGTCTCGCATGTACCTCAGCAGCCGCATGCAAGCACCTTTACTCTTCCACCTGTCTGAGATGATGAGCATGCACATGCCGACTCTTCTTCAGATGAGAGTTATGATTCATAGGAATCAGAGGATTCAGATTTAGATTCAGAGTCAGTAGAGTCAGATGCAGAGTCAGAGAATCCAATTGCAGTTGCAGAGCTAGAGCAGATGCCCAAGTGGGCACAAACTACTCTTCAGGATGTAGGGGATCTCATTGGTGATCCAGCAGATACTAGGAGGACTCGATATAATTTCGAGGAGACTCTTATTTCACTCATTGTCACTGAACCATTGCCTTCAAGGCATCTTTACTTGGTTCAGTCTTCAGATCCACAATATTATGGTGAGGATGCTAGAAATCCCTTTTGGGAATCCGCCATGCAGGAGGAGTACAACTCCCTCCTCAAGAACTAGGCTTGGGATTTGGTTCCCCTTCCTTCTAGGAGGAAACTTTTCATATGCAGATGGTTCTATAGGACCAAGAGCACAACAGATGGACAGATCAACAGATACAAATCCAGGCTTGTCGCCAAAGGCTTTTAGCAGGTTCATGGTATTGACTATGATGAGACCTTTGCTCCAGTAGCGAAGATGGATTCCATACAATTGGCACTTGTCATTGTGGCAACCAAGGGATGGGAAGTCCATCATATGGACATGAAGAATACATTTATTCACCATGATCTCTCTACGGAGATCTACATGGAGCAGCCCCAGGGATTTATGTAGGACTCATCTTTGGTATGTTGACTGAAGAAGTCACTTTATGTCCTCAAACAGGCTCCGAGGGCATGGTATGCCAAGATGGACTCCTACCTGTTGTTAGAGAAATTTGTACATTGTAAATCAGACCTGAATGTATACATTCTAGAGATGGTTGATTCACTTCTACTTTTAGTTCTATATGTCGATGATTTGTTGATCACTGGGTGCTCGACTTCAACGATTGTTGCAGTCAAGAGGATTCTACATGACAGGTTTTGATGATGGACATGGGTCCGCTATGCTTCTTCCTTGGACTTGAGATCAGTCAGGATGGATCAGGCATCAAACTTTCTCAAAGCCAAGTATGCATGAGATCTCCTTCAGAGATTTGACATGATAGACTGTAAGTCTGCTCTGAATCCTTTCCTATCAGGAGTCAAACTTGAGGATGGCGGGGAGACTCTGTTGGTTGACAATACACTATACAGAAAACTAGTGGGGAGATTTTTGTATCTCACACACTCTAGACCAGACCTCTCATATGCAGTTGGTGAAGTTTCTAGGTTCATGCAGGAGCCGCATGAAATACATTGGAAAGATGCAAAGTGTATCATTTGATACTTACAAGGCACCATCACCTTTGGGATTCATTATGCAATAGAATCTACATTAGATCTCATTGGGTTTACTTATTCTAACTAGGTTGGTGATAACATTGATCGCAAGTCCACATCTGGTTACTCACTCGGTCTTGGTTTCAGGCCTATCTATTGGTTGAGCAAGAAGCAAGTTGTCATTGCTCTATCTTCATCCGAGGTAGAGTACAAAGGGGTAGTTAACATAACCATTCAGGCTATGTGGCTACAACATTTTCTCACTGAGTTGGGCATTCAGTTTCATCGGTCAATCATCATCTGGTGTGATAACCAGAGCACTCTGAAGTTTTACAGATATCTAGTTCAGAGGCAGTGGACGAAGCACATCGAGATCCACATGCACTACATCCAGGACTTAGTACATGAGGGGATCATCGACTTACACTTTAGTCCTTCAACAGAACATACGGCATACATTTTCACCAAGACCTTCACTGAGAATAAATTCCATTCTCTGCGAGGTCGTCTCGGAGTGAAGGACACAGTTGCCTAGAAACTGTAGTTCTTCTTTTTACATACATTGTACCTTGAGGGAGGTTTTTTCCCATGAGTTTTTCCCTCTTTCCTCACTTTATTTTTAGTGTATATTTTGTACTTGGGTACCTAACATGGCCTCGTTGCCGGGACCCAATCTTTATTTTCACCATAGTGATGTTCAGGGAGGGTGTTGGAGTTACTTCAACACACACCTAGGATTTATTTTTCCTAAGGTTTTTATTTGTTTATTAGTCATAATTAGCCATTGTCCAGTCTCCTATATTTTAGGAGAGAATATTCCACCTGGAGAATATTATCTTTCAGTTCACACTTCAGTTTGACTACTTGAGTTGAGTTTAGATGTTGCATTGGGATCATCACCATGCTAATTCGACCTTTCCTTGGTATCATCACTAGAGTGGCGCATTAGCCTTGATTCTTTGAGTTAACTCCTCACTACTTTATGTTCAGTGAGTTAACTGAAGACTAGTTGACTAGTTAACTCAACTAGGTGGCAGTTCGCTCCTGTAACTACATGAGAGACTAAAATAGGTGACAGTTCACTGCCGTAATTTCTGATGTGTGTCAAGATCACTCTATACCACCACTATGGCGACTTGGTTCACCTCAAGTAGAACTCATTGAGTTATACAGAATATATCATGTGTAAATTATTCATTATTCATAACGGTTAATGAGAATTCTTCCATTCTTTCTCTCCTTCTTCTTCTTTTTCCAATTCTCTCTGCAAATGTGTGTATTATTTTTTAGCAAGATCTATTCTGTGTAGGTTAAACACATTTACAACTTGATCCATAGAGCACAGAGTGTATCTTTGTTGGATACCCTGACGGTGTGAAGGGATACAAACTTATTGATATTTCATTGGACTGGCTCATCATTGAGCGAAGTTTACAATTCGAGGAAAGTGTCTCGCATGTACCTCAACAACTACATGCAGACACCTCATTCGTCCACCTATGGAAGATGATGAGAATGCACATGCTGACTCTTCTTCATATGAGAGTTATGATTCAAAGGATTCATATGATCCAGATACAGAGTCAATACAGTCAAATGCAGAGTCAATGCATCCAGATGTAGATGCAGAGGTAGAGGAGAGGCCCAAGTGGGCCATGTTTCTACCATGTTGTCTCTCTTATACACACTTGCAAATGTGGGCTAAGTCCAACCCACTTAGTGTGTCCTTGGAGGCACAATGCCTAGGTTCAAATCTCAGTGTCACCTCGACTTGAACCTCTTCCGTCTAGGATTACTCCTAGGGAAGCCAAGGGGGGTAGACCCTAGTTACTATATGAAATCAAAAATGAATTTATAGGAGTTGATTTTAGTTGATTAAAGGTTTGGGGGATCTAGCCTATATGCAAAAGAAACAATGCAATGTGAAAGATTAGAGAGTAAAAATAAGTCCTTTCCCTAAGTCTACTAAGACTAGTTTGTAAGATTGGGCAAGGGGTCAACTAAGTTAAAGGGAGTTTTGTTTTAAAAATATTACAATAAAGATTACAAAAGAATGTTAAATACAAGATTACACAATTAGATTAAATACAAAAGAATGAAAGTAAAAACTATCCACAAAGTTAGAATGAAACTAAGTGATACAACAATGAAGATACAAAATATACAAATTATACAAGCAAGACAACTAACCAAGCAACTAACTTGTAAAATGACTTGAATGTGCAGGTAAAAGAGATATTGGTCATAAGAAGATACAACCAAAACACATAAGCCAACTATCCCAAAAAATAGTGCCTCCAAGGGATGCACAAATCAAGGGGAAGTGTTTAATGGCATACACAACCACAAACTCCAACAATGAAGAAGCTTCCAAAGGATGTGCAACTTCAAGGAAGGAGACCAATCACATAAAGATACAACTTAAACTCAATATTAAAGCATGCAAAAAGGCCTCTAGGGGCTAAAGCGCAACTTCTAAATCACTTAGTCCAATCCACAAATTCTTAAAGTAACTTGCATAAAAGATGTGAATTTAAGTGTTTGGAATGTGAACTTAAGTATAAACCACACAAGATATCCCAAAGTAGATTTCCCAAGGTTAAGTAGATTGATTTTAGGATTAATTAAATTTATAAGTTATAAGTGAATCCTAGAGTAAGTGACAACCCAAGAACTCTCCTTGCTTGTACCAAAATAATTGTTGGGTGCTCAATAAGTTAGGAAAACAAGGCCATACCCTTGCTCCACAGGTCAATCTAGGAAACAAAGTACTCCATAGGGAGGACGCCAAGCATCTTGAGATCGTCCCCGATCTCGCACCCCCTACTTATTCCTTAAATTCCCTTTTTGATGGAAAATTTTAAACGGTAAGTATTCACCTATTAAACTCAGTTGATTTTAGGCCCTAAGAGACTAAGGTAAATTGAGTTAAGTTAGATTAAGTTAGATTATATTAGTTAAGGTGTCTGCAAATGTAGTGATTGTAAAATAGTGTGCTTGCAAAATGAAAGTACTTGAAAAGTAAAGTACTTGAAGATAAATGCTAGAAGCTTAAATGCTTGAAATAAACCACAAGATTATACAATGCTAATAATATTTCAAGACACAAAATTAAATTACTTTAAGAGATAAACTTGAAAGAGCATGAAGTACTCGAAAGAGACTTGCAATAAATTAGAATACTTGGAAAAGTAAATTGCAAGAAATTAAAGTACTTGAATGAAAATAACTTGAAATAGAAAAGTACTTGAATAGTAAATGAATTGCAATGAAAGTAAATTAGATGAAATAATTAAATGATTATGCCTCCATGGGCCTAAACTAGCACAAGATTATTACTTCTTAGATTTAGATTATGTTAGACCATTAAGCATGTGAAAAGAAGCAAAAACCATGAACCAATCTAGCCTTACTATTTTGGGGGTTGACATAGCCAAGCACACTCCAAGGTGTAGGCAAACAAGATAAAGTAAAATTATTGAAAGGAAACTAAGCTAAAAAACCTCAACAAGTGCACAAGGTGGAGGACAAAGCCTTCCAGTTTTGTGCACAATTGGGTGCAAAGAACTTGAAAAGAAAAACTTGAAATTAAAGCCTAGCCACTCAACCTTGTTCTAATGACAAGTGGGCCAAACAAATAAAAATAACTTGCTGAAAATAAAAACTACTTCCTATCCTTACGATTTTGGGGGTTGGATTAGCCAAGCACTCACCAAGATGTAGGCAAACAATAAAATAAAATTGCAGAAAAATATTACAAGAGAGAAGTGCAAGCCCTTTGGGACTCCCTTGGGCTTGCTTACAATGATTAGAGTAGAATAGAAGGTAGGATATTTGGTTACCCAACCTTGGGAGGTTGTACTTTACCTTTATGTGGCCCCAAATTCCCTCTTCGACACCTCCTTGGTCACTAACTTGCAAAAGCTTGCTGGAAATGCTGCAAAAGTAACAAATATATTAAGAAAAATTCTTCTTTTTAGACAAAACAATTATGCAGAAAATTACATCAAGATATAATAATGTATGTGACCTATTCGATGTGTTAGAATACCCAAAAATATGATCAAAATGTACAGAAATAAAATGCATAAATTTTAGAGGGTGAAAATGGGTCAAAAGGGAAGATTTCCAAATCTGAAATCTTCTCGTAAAACCCTAGATAATCTTGCCAAACTCCCAAGCTAAGCTACAAGAAACAATAGGAAGTGAGTAGATCTAGAGATTAACTCAAAATAGTTTGGAATAACAACTAGAAACTCACTAGATCTATGACAATAATATCATAAACCTACACTAGAAAAATACTTTGCTAAATATTCCTACCATATATCTTAAAGCATGCATAAGAAGAATGAAAGCAAATGAACAAGATCACCTCATGTAAAATATGGCACCAATAATACTCTTAACAAAAATTGTCTCCAAAGATTTACTGTATTGATAGTAGAAGGTTGTTGCAAATAATTGCAACAAGCTTCTCTAAAAAAACTAGAGAAAAAATGAGAGAGAGAAGAGAAATGGGAGAGAGAGGGAAATTTGGGTAGAGTAACAGGAGCAAAAGAATTGGTGAGAAATGAGGAGGGGAGGGGTTTAATTTATACTTGGGAGGAAAGATAGATCTCTCTTGGATGAGTTACAAGTGTCACACATCCAAGAGAAATAGACAAAGTCAAGGAAAAGTCACTTTTAGGGTTTTGGTAAGTGAGTGAGGGGGTGAGGTGTAAAGGGGGAAAACACATTTTTCTATGGTCAAACATTAAGTTAGACACCAAGGAGGGCGAATTTAGGTTTTAGGTGGTTTTTTTCACTTAAACTTTTTAATTCCAACATGTAAATTAGCTAGGGAACACCACTTTAATTTGTTGGCTAGGAAAATTTGTTGGGGGGTCTTATAAGTGGAAAATTACTTTTCCAACTTAGGAAAAAGGTTAGGAAACATTTCCCACGGACTCTCAAACCTTTTTGCTCATTTTACAATTTTTGGTTTTTATAATTTAGCCAATTATTTGTTGATTTTTGATTGACTTGGACTCCTCATGGACAAACACCTAGTAAAACTTGTTCAATTGAGTTGAAACTTGGTCCAAAGGTGTAGGGGGTCACATTCCATTATAAAAAAATAATTAAAATTACCATTAAATAGGTAATTTACTAAAAAAAAAACTATCTAGACTCAACGAAATTCCGCGAAAAATTAGGAGATGTCTTGCATGGTCATTTACAACATTCCTAGACACTAGCTACCAGAGGGCTAGACCATTAGAATGCCTTTCACCACTTTGGAGGAATTATTTGTGGGAGTGAAAAACTTAAGGGAAATTAATTAGGTTGGTTAAGACAAATTAATAACCTGAGAAAAAAAAACAATAAGTGAAAGGGAATCCACTAATGATGAAATCCTAAGGAGAATGACCTAACTATAATCCATGTAGATCCATTACATTATAATCCCATGTAGAGGAGCAGAAATTCCATTACAAAAAGAAGTGTTGAAGGCCAAAACTACCTTGTAGAACCAGTAAGTCTCTAACTTGGTAGCACCTGATAGTGCATATCTTCATGGTACATGGAGTTGACCCCCTAGTTGAAATAGGTGGTCAATAGGACCAGACTACTATTTAGGATGCATGGGATCTTGTTGGTGATCCAATCGATACTACGAGGACTCGATCTGATTTTGAGGAGCCTCCTATTACACTCACTGTCACTAAAACATTGCCCTCCAGGAATATTTTCTTGGTTCAATCTTCATATCCACAGTCTTATGACGAGGCTCCTAGAAATCCCTTTTGGAAATCCTCCATGTAGGAAGATTACAACTCCCTCCTTGGGAACTAGACTTGGGATCTGGTTCCCCTTCCTTCTAGAAGGAAAAATTTTAGGTGCAGATGGGTCTACAGGTCCAAGAGCGCAACATATGGACAGATTAGCAGATACAAAGCTAGGCTTGTTTCCAAAGGCTTTCAGCAAGTGCATGGCATTGACTATGATGAGACCTTCGCTCCAATAGCGAAGATGGATTCCACACATTTGGAACTTGTCATTGTGGCAACCAAGGGATGAGAAGTCCATCATATGGACATGAAGAATTCATTTATTCACCGTGATCTCTCTGAGGAGATCTATATGGAGCAACCCCACGGATTTATGCAGGATTTCTCTTTGGTCTATCGAATGAAGAAATATATGTATGGCCTCAAGAAGGCTCCCATGGCATGGTATTCCAAGATGGAATCCTACCTACTGTCACAGAACTTTGTACGTTGTAAATTAGACTTGAATGTCTACATTCTTAGGACGGTTGATTCACTTCTACTCTTAGTTCTGTATGTTGATGATTTGTTGATCACTGGTTGCTCGAATTCAGCGATTGTTGCAATCAAGAGGATTCTACATGACAGGTTCTTGATGACGGACATGATTCTTCTACACTTCTTTCTTGGACTCAAGATTAGTCAAGATGCATCAGGCATCAAATTGACTTAGACCAAGTATGCACAAGATCTCCTTGAGAGATTTCACATGAAAAAATGCAAGTCTTCTCCAACTCTTTTCCTATCAGGATTCAAACTTGAGGATGGTCGGGACACTCCACTGGTTGAAAACACATTGTACAAAAAACTAGTGGGGAGCTTGTTGTATATCACACACTCCAGACCAGACCTCTCCTATGCAGTTGGCGCAATTTCCAGGTTCATTCAGGATTCTCATGAGATACATTTGAAGGCTACAAAGTGTATCCTTTGATACGTATAGGGCACCATCACCTTTGGGATTCATTATGAAACAGAATCTACATTAGATCTCATTGGGTTCACTTATTCTAACAGGGCTGGAGATAGCATTGATTGTAAGTCCACATCTGGTTACTCACTTAGTCTTAGTTTCAGGCCTATTGGTTGGTCGAGAAAGAAGCAGGTTGTTATTGCTCTTTCTTCAGCCGAGGTAGAGTCCAGAGGGGTAGTTAACATAACCATTTAGGCTACGTGGCTACAAAAATTTCTCACTGAGATGGGAATTCAATTTCATCGGTCGATCGTCATCTTGTGTGACAACCAGAACACTCTGAATTTCTACAGAGATCCAGTTCAAAGGCAGCAGACGAAGCACATTGAGATCCACATGCACTATATATAGGACTTATTACATGAGGGGATCATTGACCTACAGTTATGTCCTTCAATAGAACAGACGATAGACATATTCACCAAGACCTTCACTAAGCAGAAGTTTCATTCTTTGTGAAGTCATCTTGGAGTGAAGGACAGAGTTTCCTAGCAACTCTCAGTTCTTCTTTTTACATACATTTTACTTTGAGGGGGTTTTTTTCCCATGAGGTTTTCCCTCTTTCCTTACTTTATTTCAATGTATATTTTGTATTTGGGTACCTAACATGGCCTTGTTGTTGGGACCCATTCTTTATTTTCACCATAGTGAAGTTCAGGGGGGTGTTGGAGTTACTTCACACACCTAGGATTTATTTTTCCTAAGGTTTTTCCTATGTTTATTAGTCTTTATACAGTCTCCTAAATTTTAGGGGGAATATTTCTCTAGGATAATATTCTCTTCAATTGTCACTTCAGTTTGACTAGTTGAGTGGAGTCTAGATGCTACATTGGCTTTTTCACCATGCAACATTAGGATCATCACTAGCTAATGTGCATTGTCCTTAAGATCATCACCAAACTAGTGCATTACCCAGGATTCCCTATCTCCTCCTCACTTCACTCTATTGCAGTCAGTTAACTGAAGATTGGTAGAATAGTTAACTCAGCTATGTGGCAATTCAATCTCGTAACTGCCTAAGAGACTAGACTATGTAATGTCCCCACTTTGGGACATTAGGGTATTACAGGGTGTTACGATGACCAAAGTAGCTAGATGGAGATTATAGCGAGTAAATCAACTATCGATGGATGTTTTGGGGTTCATCTTGAATCACTCATCCTATTTCATCATTATGATCCATTCCGCATAGATTGTCTTTGGTTTTAATGCATTCTGACGATTTTCACGATTTAGAGTATTTTGAGCTATAGGTTAATTAAATTCACTAAAGAGGTCATTTTGGGCACAATACTTGGAGAAACCTCTCAGTGTAATATCTCATTGGAATCAGGAGGAAAAACATTATAGGATAGGATGATGAAAAGTGAATTTCAATGGCCAGGGAAGCCACAAGCAGAGATAAGGTGCTTTTCAGAGGTAAAAATGTTAATTAATTAATTGATAATTAATAAAGTAAAAGTCACTTTGAAGGGACAAGGTGAGTAGGGAGTGTAAATAAGAAACAGGGGCCTCTATTCTCTCATTCATGTGATTATCAGTTTTTTATATCTGGCTTCTAGCTAGTGCACCCATGCCTTGGGGGTTTTGAGCGTTTTGACTTAAGAAACCCTAGAGAACAATTCAGTGGTGAAAGATTCCACCTATCTTGTTCCAAGCTTGGTCTGGGGGATGCAATACTCTCCCACACCATTCTACTTCAGATCTTATCAATTCAGGAGGGTTCTACATTAGTTACAGGTACAGGAAGGAAAAGAGGGTGCACCATTCATTGAGGGAAGTTCGTTCCAGGAGATTGGAAGGGCTTCAGGAGATTCTATCACTCGTGTTTTCATTGCAAGGTCTTGGTTATCAATTCGAGTCCATTACAGAGGATTTTTATGTGCCATTTGATTTACTAGAGGTATTGGATGAATTGGAGGAGAGGAGCACACTGCAGAAAGTGGTTTTAGTCATTTGATAGATCAAATCTTCATTATTTCACTTGGGACTTCACCAGTGGGGTAACCGGGCCCCAATCTATCATTCTAGTGAGTTTGTGGAGCATTTGGAGGTCTCTAGGAGAGATGTTGAATTATCTAGGGTTTAAGTCATCCAGGGGGCGCCTCACTCATTGGAGGGAGGCTAGATCCATCACTTTGAGAGGGATCTTGGAGCTTTAAGAATCTGGGTTGTTATTGCAATAACCCGATCTACTATTCTATTCATTTTGGACTCATTTGGAGGCTTCCTTCAGTTGGGTTGAATTATTGAGGGTCTTCAATGTTCCAGTGGGATGTAGCATCATCCATCTTGGTGGTTTGGCAGTTCATACATCCTAGATCTCACTCTTGTAGTGGTCTTCCTTGTTATTCATCCTTTGGACGCTTACATTGTCTTACTAGAGCATTTTTTAGTAGCTCTTATTATGTTTATTGGATCCATCTGTTGATCATTCCAGATCTGCATCATTCTTGTATTCAGGGGCTTTATTTATGAATAATATCAGATCTGAGGTATTTTGGATTGTCTATCATATTGTTGATCTTGCATATAGTTGAGGTATGTTCCATTACTATATATTATTGTTTATTTCTGCAAACACACATTAAAATCATCAGTATAACCCTATTGTAACCTAAGAGACAATAATAAGCAAAGTGTTTGACGAAATGTCGCAACCAGAAAAAGTTTAAAATTCATGCAAGACGTGGTGCAAGATCCCCCAAGCTTTGAAATAAAATTTCCTTATCTTTGTCTAAGTTTTGTAGAATGTATATACAGCCTTGTTGAAATATATATTCTTGGTGCATATTAACAAGATTTTTGTTGCAGGTTTGAATTGTCAAAGTTGATTTGGGTGCCATACAAGAGTAGTATTGCTATGTTGGAAGTGCTAAACCCTCTTTGTTATGTTTCTTTAAAAAGAAATAATCCATCCCTATAATTCTTTGAGAATTCGATCTCTTTCGGCAAATAACACTCTCAAATTGATTTGGAAGTGGTATGATTCTAGAATACCCTTCCATTTGTAAAATATGTGATGTTTGTTTTCTTAAATATAGGGCCTTGGATCTTGTTGCAATAGCCTAATTTACCTTTAGATATTTTAAATAATTTCCCCTTGAGGTTGCATGCATGACCCCATATCCATGTTACCCCTCTCACCTAGTTGTAACTAGAGGAAATTCAGTAATTTGATAGATCATTCCATTCAAAGTGAGGAATGCCAAGTCATTCCATGGCATGTCATTTCCATACCATTGCTTTATCCATGCCATTTTCATGTGTGGCCATTCCATAGCATTTCCATGCCTTGCCAATCGATGGCATGACATGCCATTTCCATTCCTTGCCACGTCATGGTATTAGCATTCCATTGACATTCCATTGCCAATCCATGCCATTCCATTTCCATGACATGGAATGCCATTTCCATTTCCATGCCATGTCATGCCATTGTAATGTAGATTCCCATTTTTTGTCATGTAGTTTCCCATTTTAACCTATTAACAATAAATATAACGTTCCATAAAATTATGCAAGGAAAAATTGAAATCAAAATGTGGATTTCAATGAAACAAGAATAACAAAAAAACAAACGTTTTCATGCCATTGCCATGCCTCGAAATTAAACCCTAGGAATACACCTTGACACCTTTTATTACATTTATGACATAATTTTCAGTCCTTTAGGACTGTCATGTCTTGAATATTGTAGGGATGCCATGTGTCATATTGCATTTTGGCATGCATTTTTTATTTAAACCCTAGTTTAAGATTGCATTTTTATCCCCCTTTCATTTAATGATTACTTGTTTTAAGGGATGTTTTATTTGTCCTTGTATTGCCTTGCCTTGCCATGCCTTTCCTTTTCCATTCCTAGCCTTGCCATGGCATTCATTTCCATGTCGCTCCTTTCCTTGCCATGCCATGCCTTTCCTTGCCTTACCATGCCGTGACATGCATGACTTTCCATACCTTGCCTTGCCATGCCATGCCTTGCCTTGCCTTGCCTTGCCATGTCATGCCTTGCCTTTCCTTTCCATGGTATGGTATGGTATGGTATGTCTTTTCATGCCATGCCTTATGGTATGGTATGGGATGGCATGCCTTTCCTTGCCTTTCCATGGTATGGTATGCATTTCCTTGACTTTCCATGGTATGGTATGGCATGCCTTGCTTTGCCATGGTATGGTATGGTATGGTATGCCTTGCCTTTCCTTTCCTTGCCATGGTATGGTATGATATGTTATGCCTTACCTTTGATTTCCATGGTATGGTATGGTATGGTATGGTATTCCTTTCCTTTCCATTGCCATGCCTCACAATTAAACCCTAGGAATACACCTTGATGCCTTTTATTACATTTTTTTCATAATTTTCAACCCTTTAGGGCTGTCATGTCTTGAATATTGTATGGTTTTCATGTGTCAACTTGCATTTCAGCATGCATTTGTTACCAAAATCCTAGTTTAATCTTACATTTTTAGTCCCCTTTCATTTAATGATTACTTGTTTTAAGGGATTTTATATTTTTCCTTGTATTTCCTTTCCTTGGCTTTCCTTACCATGCCTTTCCTTTATCATGCCTTGTGTTTCCATGCCATGCATTTCCATGCCTTTCCTTTCCATACCATGCATTTCCTTGTCTTACCATGCCATGCCATGCATGACTTTCCATACCTTTCCTTGCCATTTCATGCCTTGGCTTGCCTTTCCATGGTATGGTAATAATGGTATGGTATGTCTTTCCTTGCATTTCCTTGCCATTTCCATGCCTCGCAATCAAACCCTAGGAATACACCTTGACACCTTTTATTCAATTTCTGTCATAATTTTCAAGACTTTAGGGTTGTCATGTCTTGAATATTGTATGGCTATCATGTGTCATATTTCATTTCAGCATGCATTTGTTATCTAAAACTGAGTTTAAGCTTGAATTTGTATCCCCCTTTTATTTAATGAATACTATTTTTAAGGGTTGTTATATTTTTCCTTGTATTGCCTTGCCTTGCCATGCCATGCCTTACCTTTGCATTCCTTGCCATGTCATGCCTTGCATTGCCTTGCCTTTCCTTGCCATGCCATGTGATGACTCTGTGTTTTTCCCATTTTTCCTTTGTCCAAATCTCTTTTTTCACATGGAAATTATACAATTTATACTTCTATTAGCTCTTTTTGAAGGTATTAACAGGTTTCTTCCATTGATTTGCTATGGATCAACATAATGTATGTGTAGTCCTTATTTTTTATTATTTTATGATGGTTTATCTTTAATTGAGTGAGTGGAATATATTAACACTTGTCATTTTTTTGAAATAGGTCAAAAATGAAATCCAAGCCTTGATCTGACCCTCGATCCAGTCCTTGATCTGACCCTCCATCCGACCCTTGATCTGGCCTGTGATCTGGCCCTTGGTCCGACCCTCGATCTATCCCTCGGAGCACAATGTAGTTGTGAGTTGGTATATTGGCAGGCTCTTCCTGGCGAATACGAAACATGGTTTTTGTACCTGTTCGAACCCTCGAGCTATGAAACTCATTACTTTGATTCGAACAATTGCGTTCGACCTTTATTTTGAGCACATGATTTGTTAAGAAGACATTTTTTTTATTAATTTTTAATGATTTTGTGTTATAGAAGAGTGTCAACCCTTTATTGAAACTCTCTCTGAGACCAAAGATAGATAATGATATAATCCCTATTTGGAATTGACCTCTGTAAAATCAATTATGTTGTTAATATAAGCTAATGCATTGATCGTGATTATCTATTGAACTGGAGTAGTACCATGACTACCTGGAGGGCCCACCAGTGGTCTTTGTGTCTTGTTTATTTTCTATGTACTTACATTTATGCATATAACTCTTTTGCACAGGTTATTTGTTGTATCTTCATATTTGTGCATTTAACTCTTGTGTGCAGGTTGCTTGTTGAAGTTGTGTTTTCTATATAAGTTACAGATTACTTGTAGTTGTCTATACTTAAATATTTAATTTTCCATTCTCTGGCATATAACATCTCTTATGAAGGTTGTGTTTTATTGGCGTCTATATGCTCATAGTAATCTAATTGTTCAATTATATACAAGATTTATTTTCTCATTTTATAAACTGTAGGTTACTTGCAGATTAGTAATCTAGACAATGTACATAATAGTCATCTATGCTTCATTAAGCTATGGTTTTCAATTACTTCTTGTAGGTCTACATAAATTATTAAATTTGTGTAGAATATTTCTAGTATCAGTGTGATAGGATAAGTCTTGAATTTGAATGTCTTTTGAACAATGTTTATAGACTATATTGATTATAAGAACATGTATCTAATCAATTGATATTTCCTTAATGGAAAATCTTTCCATAGATTGTCTTGTTTATACTCTACATATCTCTGTAGAAATTAATATTGAATTGATTCCTCTTGAATTATCAGTAGTGTTAAGGTTCCATCGTGATATAATTCACCATCGCAGACATAACCATTACATTTTAATATCATAATGATGTTGTTTACTTTCAGTGAGTGAAATTAGTGTAATGATGTGGTTTATTTTATGTAGGATAAGAGTAATTGTGAGTTTTTAAAGAGATTCTTTAAGAATAGAGTTCACTATGAAGAAGTGATTTTGAAAGATAGCTTGTGTTTATTCAAGGATTGTCTGCTTATTCAAGAATTGCTTGCTTAGAGTAATAACCTCACTGTTCATAGTTATAGATTTATTTTAAAGAGTTGTTTACTTATACTAATGAGATCATTGATTATCGTTATAGATTACTTTGCACATTTAAAATAAAGTTTATTGTTCAAATAGATCTCAACTTGTCTAGAGTCTTTCAAATCATTTTTAAAATAGAATTGTAGATTGAAAATAGAAATTTGATCCTTAGGGAAAACCATTTTCTTGCCTAGTTAATTTACTTTCTAGACCTCATAAGAAGTTATTTTTCCTTTCTTCCTTGACTCATACTAGGTCACAACTCTAATTTTACTTACCTTGGTTGATAATTTAATTGAGGAAAATTATGGTATATAGTTTACCCATCACCATGCCATGCAATGCCTTGCCTTGCGTTTACTTGTATGACTTCCCATACCTTGCCTTTCCATTCCATGCGTTGCCTTTCCATGGTATGGTATGGTATACCTTTCCTTGGTATGGTACGGTATGGTATGGTATGGTATGCCTTTCCATTCATTTCTTTTCCCTACCATGGTATGGTATGGTATGCCTTGTCATGCCATTCCTTTCCTTGCCTTGCCATGGTATGGTATTCCTTTCCATGCCATGCATTTCCTTTCCTTTCCATGGTATGGTATGGTATGGTATGTCTTTCCTTGGTATGATTTACCATGATATGCATTGCCTTTCCTTGCCATGTTCATGGTATGGTATGCCTTTCGTTGCCTTGCATTGTCAAGCTATCATATGGTATGGTATGGTATATTATTCCTCGCCTTTCCTTGCCAAGCCATGGTATGGTATGGTATGGTATGGTATGGTATGTCTTTCCACACCATGCCTTGTCTTGCATGGTATTATATAGTTTGGTATGCCTTTCCTTTTCTTTTTGTGCCATGGTATGGTATGATATGGTATGGTATGTCTTGCCTTGCCTTGCCATTGTATGGTATGGTATGGTATGGTATGGTATTCCTTTCCATGCCATGCCTTGCCATGGTATGGTATGGTATGGTATGCCTTGACTTTCCTTGCCATGATATGGTATGGTATGGTATGGTATGCCTTGCCATGCCTTCCCTTTCCATGATATTGTATGGTATGGTATGCCTTTCCTTGCCTTTCCATGGTATGGTATGGTATGGTATGTCTTGCCTTGCCTTGCTGTGGTATGGTATGCCTTGCCTTGCACTGCCTTGCCAAGACATGGTATGGTATGGTATTCCTTGCCTTGGTATGGTATGGTATGGTATGGTATCCTTAGCATGTTATGGAGAGGTATGGTATGGTATGCCTTTCCTTGCCATCCAATTTCCACTACCATGCCTTTCCTTTCCATGGTATGGTATGGTATGGTATGGTATGCAATGCCTTGCCTTTCCACGGTATGGTATGTCTTTCCTTGCCTTGCCATGGTATGGTATGGTATGGTATAGTATGCCTTCCCTTGACTTTCCTTTCCTAGCCATGGTATGGTATGGTATGGTTTGGTATGCCTTGCCTTGCCTTAGTATGGTATGGTATGGTATGGTATCCTTGGTATGGTATGGAGAGGTATGATATGGTATGCCTTTATTGGCCATGCCATGGTATGGTATGATATGGTATCCCTGGCACGGTATGGTATGACACCTTTTATTACATTTATATCACAATTTTCATCCCTTTAGGGATCATATCTTGAATATTTTAGGGTTGTCATGTGTCATCTTGCATTTCAGCATGCATTTGTTATCTAAACCCTAGTTTAAGATTGCATTTTTGGCCCCCTTTCATTTAATGATTACTTGTTTTAAGGGTTGTTATATTTTTCCTTGTATTTACTTGCCTTGGCTTGCTTTCCATGCCTTGCATTTGCATGCCCTGTCATGCCATGCCATGCCATTCCTTGCCTTTCCTTTCCATGAAATGTCTTTCCATTCCATTTCCTTGCCTTGCCTTACCATGCCTTTCCTTTACATGCCATGTCTTGCATTTCCATGTCATTCATGTCCATACCATGCCTTTCCATGTCATGCCTTGAAATACTATGCCTTGCCATGCCTTTCCATTCCATGCCATGCCTTCACTTTCCACATCATTCCATACCATGATTTTCCATGCCATTGCTTTCCTTTCCATGTCACTGCTTTCCTTTCCATGCCATTCCTTTCCATACCATGCCTTTCCATGCCATGCCTTGCCATGCCTTCACTTTCCATGCCTTACCTTCACTTTACATGCCTTGCCTTGCCTTGCATTTACTTTCCATGCCATTCCATATCATGCCTTGACTAAATGAACAAGTTTAATACATAAATAATGCTTCTACTAAATGAACAATTTTAATACGTAAAAATTACAATCAAAGGATTCATTAAGCATGTAATTATACAACTTGTAGATTTTCAAGGAATGAAAAGGCATGGCATGGCATGGTAAGAAAAGTGAAGGCATGGAAAGGAAAGGAAAATAAAGGAATTGCAAGTGAAGGAGTGGCAAGGCAAGGAAAGTAAAGGAGTATCTCCGACACTAGGGTTTTACTCAATGAGGCATAGTGCAATTTATGAAGACGAGGTTTATTTTCAAGAACAACGTGTTGAGAATTTGTGGGTAGTGTAGTCACGTGGGCATTGGCTAAACAGACTTGTGGGAGCTTACGAAAATCCATTATGTTGCTCGGTTTAGATTTTATGCCCCCACACCAAATTGGCCAAATGTCCCTAAAAGGATTCAAGAGACAAGTTGCAACTCATGATAAAACTCAAACTGAGATTGATATGGGTGAACCATCAGTTGCATTGGATCCAAAGCACCAATTTTCAACTAGTGGGTCCCCTCCATTGTCATTTCATCCATTGGAAAACCATTTGTTGGAGTATCTCCACCACTAGGGTTTTGCTCATTGAGGCATAGTGCAATTTATGAAGAGGAGGTCGATTTTCAAGAACACCATTTTGGAAATTTGTGGTTAGTGTAGTCATGTGGGCCTTGGCCAAACAATCTTTTGAGAGCTTATGGAACTCGATTATGCCGCTTGGTTTGGATTTTATGCCCTCGGACCAAATTGGCCACATGTCCCTAAATGGCTTCAGGAGGCAAGTTTCAACTCACGATAAAACTCAAACCAAGACTCGGATTGATGAATCGTCAGTTGCATTGGATCTAGTGCACATGGTCTTATCTAGTGAGGCCCCTATGTTTCCATTTTGTCCACCAGAAAACCATTTGTTGGAGTATCTATGGCACTCAGGTTTTTCCCAATGAGGCATAGTATGATTTCTGAAGTGGAGGTCGATTTTCAAGAACAAAGTTTCAAGAATTTATGGGTAGTGTAGTCATGTGGGCCTTGGCCAAAAATAGTTGTGGGAGCTTACAGATCATTATTATGCCACTCAGTTTGGATTTTATTCCCTCCGACCAAATTGGCCACATGTCCTTAAATGGCTTGAGGAGGCAAGTTGTAACTCACAATAAAACTCAAAACGAGACTTGGATGGGAAAACTATCAGTTGTATTTGATATGGAGCACTGGGTTTATGTTAGTGGGGCCCCTTCATTGTCATTCCATCCACCGAAAAACCATTTGTTGGAGTATCTATGGAATTAGGGTTTTGTTCAATGAGGCATAGTGCAATTTCTGAAGAGGAGGTCTATTTTAAAAAACATTATGTCGGACATTTGTTGGTTTTCTAATCACATGGGCCTTGGCCAAATAGACTTGGGGAAGCTTACAAAACTTCGTTATGTCTCTTGGTTTGGATTTTATTCCCCGGAACAAATTGGCTGCATGTCCCAAAATAGATTGAGGAGGCAAGTTGCAAATTGAGATGAAACTCAAACCAGGACTTGGATGAACAAATCATCAATTGCATAGGATCCATAGCACTGAGTTTCAGCTAGAGGGGCCCCTCCATTGTCATTTTGTCCACTGGAAAACCATTTTTTGGAGTAGCTATGACACTAGGGTTTTTCTCAATGAGGCATAGTGCAATTTCTAAAGAGGAGGTCGATTTTCAAAAACACTATGTCAAGAATTTTTGGGTAGTGTAGTTGCATGGACCTTGGCCAAAAAGACTTGAGGGAGCTTACGAAATTTTTTTATGCTATTTGGTTTGGATTTTATGGCCCCGAAACAAATTGGCTACATGGCCCTAAATGGCTTGAGGAGATGAGTTGCAACTCGCAATAAAACTAAAATTGGGACTCTGATGGATGAACCGTCAATTGTATTGGATCTGAAGCACTAGGTTTCAGCTAGTGGGGCCCCTCTGCTATCATTTCATCCACTGGAAAACCACTTTTTAGATTATCTTTGGCATTAGGGTTTTGATCAATGAGGCATAGTGCAATTTCAGAAGAGGAGGTCGATTTTAAAGAACACAGTGTCGGGCATTTGTGGGTAGTGTAGTCACATGGGCCTTGTCCAAACATACATTGGGAAAATAGGCCACACCTTATTGGAGGCATGGTTTCAAGGTAGCCCATGGGTAAGGAAATTCTCACTCATAGCACTAGAGCATTCCCACTTATTGATAGAACTTGGTTTTAAGTCCAGGTCATGATTGATTCCATGGGAGAAGTATAATAAACCAACTACATTGAAGGGTTGTATAATATTAGCAAGACGTTTTACATGAGCGGGGATTTGATTAACATGAATGAAAAATAAATTGATTTTCTTAGCATACAGTTGTATTGTTGTGGTGGACTATCCAGATAGTATCTTAATGTTGTTTCCTGTCTACCCAATAAGAAAGGTAAAAATGGTTGGCATGAAGATTGTTATGCCAATGCCTAGTAAGAAAGCATTTTCCCAATCTACTTTTGACATCGAACGTCGTATTTTACACAATAATAGATATGGTAGTAGCTTCAGGAGTAACAAATGTTGGATTAGGAAAAGTATGCATTCTCTATAAGAGAGGCATTTGGACCCTAGAGAACAGATCACAATGTCAAACTCTATATCAGCAGAATATTTTTGGCATTAATGTTCAAAGGTAGTTATCATAACTAAGGCAAAGATATGACAAATTTCATTCACCAGAAATGATGGAACATCCCTGCTATTTTGATCTCTTCATTTATAGTATAAGAAGAGAAGGAGAAAACTGTTTTTTGAGGTGGATAAATTTCACACGCTCAAGACATCACTAGTAGAAGAACTCCCTTCTTATAGCCAATGTTTAGAATTCTCCATCAATATGAATACCAACACCTAGCAATTCATCATAGGATTTGATATTTGAATACATGAGGAGTGCTTCACCCAGGTAGTTTCCAAGGTTTGTTTTATATCTAACGACCAGGAGATAAGATAAGACATCTTCCTTGAAGCACTCTATTGATAAAGAGGGGATGAATAACATCTAAATATGAAGTCAATTATTATCTTAAAGAAGGGCATTCAAGATCCAACCCATTTGTGCACATATCTCAAGGAAATCATTTTAGAGGATGTCCATGTAATGAGGAATTTTTTGAGGGAATCGTTCCACATTTGAGAAGTTAGTTGGGATACTTCTACATATGTTCAAAGAACCCTTCAAGAAATTGTTCATCTTTTGAGAGTTGGTTATCCATCAAAGGATGACCACCTTTACTTCTGAAGAGGGAATCGTTCCACATTTGAGGAGTTAATTGGGATACTTCTACATCTGGTCAAAGAAACCTTCAAGAGATCATTCAACCTTTGAGAGTTGGTTATCCATCAAAGGATGACCATATTTACCTTTGATGAGTCATGGGCATATGAGATTGACAAGTGGCAGTGAGATATTTCTTTGAGGGGCGTCCAATATTTTGATAAAGACTTCTAGTGATGTTAAAAATTAAATTCTCCCTAAAATATGGATATAAAAATTGACCAATATTTTATTGTTATTTTAGGGAGGAAAAGGTGGATCTAGTATCCATATATTTTTAGTTTATTGGAGAGAAGTTTAAGTAAATGCCAACATTCAAAGTAATTTTATGATGAAGTTTCCCTAACTACAACTCATCCATTGGCACACATTACAAGGGTGTCCCACCTTCTTTAATAATGTTGTT
Organism: Picea engelmannii; assembly: GCA_009831015.1. Lineage (NCBI taxonomy): Eukaryota > Viridiplantae > Streptophyta > Pinopsida > Pinales > Pinaceae > Picea > Picea engelmannii. Next base: position 28,880 of record ML819243.1, read on the forward strand.
ACTATTTATGGAAGGTTGGTTTTCATGTTTCCTTATTTAGAGGGCGTCTAGGTTTTGAGGACATTGTTTTATCAACTTTTGATCTATCTTTACCCAGCATTCAAAGAGAAGCCTAGAATGGGTAATTGTTGGAGTTACTTCACACACACCTAGGATTTATTTTTACTACGGTTTTTCATATGTTTATTAATATTTATCTAGTCTCCTAAAGTTTAGGGAGAATATTCTCTTTAGTTTTCACTTCAGTTTGACTAGTTGAGTGGAGTCTAAATGTTGCATTGGTTTTG